>OX246740.1:15025884-15292029 GCA_945910005.1 Isoperla grammatica | reverse complement strand
TATTGTTTATTTACGGAAGTAATTTTCTTCGTTTTTACAGTGTTCCACCGATATGATTCGCATTTGCGGACCATTGAAGTTAGATGCACATAGTATGCTGCCGAAATCGCTTACGCAGTCAGACCTTTCTCACTATGTATTTGGAATTTTGATAGCTATATTAGAATAAGCTACAATGGCGTGTTATATTTAATGACCTTCACGGCAAACATGCAAATGTTAACAACGAACTTGGTCGACAAATTAAAAAGCCTTTATTATTATTTAAAAGCGGGTAATTGGATAATTAATTAATATTTCAATTTAGATATAGTCTGTATCTACATTATAGAACTTTCCATACACTGATAGGTTCAATAGTTTATGAACTAGAGCCTATTGAGTAGACCACGGTCGAATGAAATTATGCGGAAACCCATCAACTTGAAGGTTTTAATTTCTTTAAAGAAAACTTCTTAACGGATTTAAACTAGGAAAACGCTCCGCGTTGACAGATGAGCGATTTTTTCAATGTATCAAATCAAATAAATCATTTGCATATCATATTACTCTTAAAAAAAAAAAAAAACATTTATAATAAACATATGATTTTTCACAAGATGGCGGATCAAGTTACAGCCTTATAACTTAAGTATATTATTTCTTGATATGTTGCTAATAAATGCACGAAATATTATTTAAATCCGTTAAGAAGTTTTCTTAAAGAAATTAAAACCTTCAAGTTGATGGGTTTCCGCATAATTTCATTCGACCGTGGTCTACTCAATAGGCTCTAGTTCATAAACTATTGAACCTATCAGTGTATGGAAAGTTCTATAATGTAGATACAGACTATATATAAATTGAAATATTAATTAATTATCCAATTACCCGCTTTTAAATAATAATAAAGGCTTTTTAATTTGTCGACCAAGTTCGTTGTTAACATTTGCATGTTTGCCGTGAAGGTCATTAAATATAACACGCCATTGTAGCTATTCTAAGATAGCTATCAAAATTCCAAATACATAGTGAGAAAGGTCTGACTGCGTAAGCGATTTCGGCAGCATACTATGTGCATCTAACTTCAATGGTCCGCAAATGCGAATCATATCGGTGGAACACTGTAAAAACGAAGAAAATTACTTCCGTAAATAAACAATATTTGTTTATAACATGGCGGTTAAAGCTACAATTTGGAAACTAATGTCGAGTGTTGGTAGTATTGATGTGCACCTACATATAAAAAATCAATAATATCCGTGTGTAAGTTTTAATTTAATTAAATAAATAGAAAAACATGTGTTTCAGTTATTAATTTTTTGTAGGTTGGCATCTTATGTCATTGTAGCCATTTTATGAGAGCTATCGAGATTCTAAATAAAAGTGCATAGGTATTGTTACGTACGCTATTTTTGGTGTATACTATGTGCATCTAATTGCAAAATTCCGCAAATGCGAATCATATCAGCGGAACACTGTAAAAATAAAGAAATTATTGTTGTAAATAAACAATATTTTTTTATAACATGGCGGATAAACGTACAATTTTGAAATAATTGCCAATTGTTGGTACTGTTGATATTAACCTACAAGTGAAACATTATTTAAATCCGTTAGTAAGTTTTCATTAAATTAAATAAATAAACAAATTTAATTTTTCAGTAATTCATTTTTTGTAGGTTGGCATCTTAACGAATATTGCTGGTTATGTTAACAGCATCGAGTTTAGTAGTCATGAACGTTGCCTGAAAATTTCAGCCAAATACGTCAAGCTGTTTGACCTGTGCGCGACGAACAAAATTTAGCGCACATACATACATACATACACACACACAGACAAAGCGCCGATCGAGTTGTATGGAAAGATTCACTCCGCTTCGCTACGCTCATCTAATAATATTTCGTGCATTTATTAGCAACATATCAAGAAATAATATACTTAAGTTATAAGGCTGTAACTTGATCCGCCATCTTGTGAAAAATCATATGTTTATTATAAATGTTTTTTTTTTTTTAAGAGTAATATGATATGCAAATGATTTATTTGATTTGATACATTGAAAAAATCGCTCATCTGTCAACGCGGAGCGTTTTCCTAGTTAGATGAGCGTAGCGAAGCGGAGTGAATCTTTCCATACAACTCGATCGGCGCTTTGTCTGTGTGTGTGTGTGTATGTCTGTATGTATGTGCGCTAAATTTTGTTCGTCGCGCACAGGTCAAACGGCTTGACGTATTTGGCTGAAAATTTCGGTCAACATTTGTGACCACTAAACTCGATGCTGTTAACACTAGGAAAACGCTCCGCGTTGACAGATGAGCGATTTTTTCATTGTATCAAATAAAATACATCATTTGCGTATCATATTTCTCTTTTTTTTTTTAAAAATACCTTTATAATAAACATATGATTTTTTACAAGATGGCGGATCAAGTAACAACCTTATAACTTAAGTATATTATTTCTTGATATGTTGCTAAGAAATGCATGAAATATTATTTAAATCCGTTAAGAAGTTTTCTTTAAAGAAATTAAAACCTTCAAGTTGATGGATTTCCGCATAATTTCATTCGACCGTGGTCTACTCAATAGGCTCTAATTCATAAACTATTAAACCTATCAGTGTATGGAAAGTTCCATAATGTAGATACAGACTATATCTAAAATGTAATATTGTTTAATTTTACAATAACTCGCATTTAAACTATAATAATAGCTTTTTAAATTGTCGACCAAGTTTGTTGTTATTTTCTGCATGTTTGCCGTGAAAGTCATAAAATATATCACGTCATTATAGCCATTCTATGATAGCTATCACAATTCCAAATACATAGTGAGAAAGGTCTGACTGCGTAAGCCATTTCGGCAGCATACTATGTGCATCTAACTTCAATGGTCCGCAAATGCGAATCATATCGGTGGAACACTGTAAAAATGAAGACAGATATAGCTGAAAATAAACAATATTTTTTTACAACATGGCGGTTAAAGGTGCAATTTTGAAACTGTTGTCGAGTGTTAGTACTATTGATGTGGACTTACATATAAAAAAATATTTATATATTGTGTGTATGTTTTAATTTAATTAAATAAATAACAAAACATGTGTTTCAGTTGTTACTTTATTGTAGGTTGGCATCTTACGTCATTGTAGCCATTCTATGACATGTATCGAAATTCCAAATAATAGTGCATAGGTATTGTTACGTACGCTATGTTTGGTGTATACAATGTGCATCTAACTGCAAAGGTCCGCAAATGCGAATCATATCGGTAGAACACTGTAAAAATGAAGAAAGTACTGTCATAAATAAACAATATTTTTTTATAACATGGCGGATAAACTTACAAATTTTGAAACTGTTGTCAAGTGTTGGGACTGTTGATGTGAACCTACAAGTGAAACATTATTAAAATTCGTTAGTAAGTTTTCATTTAATTAAATAAATAAACAAATTTTATTTTTCAGTTATTAATTTTTTGTAAGTTGGCATCTTGACGAATTTTGCTGGTTATGTTAACAGCATCGAGTTTAGTAGTCACGAACGTTGCCCGAAAATTTCAGCCAAATTCGTCAATTCGTTTGACCTGTGCGCGACGAACAAAATTTAGCGCACATACATACATACATACATACATACAGACATACATACGTACACACAGACAAAGCGCCGATCGAGTTGTATGGAGAGATTCACTCCGCTTTGCTACGCTCATCTAATAACAAGCAAAATTCGTCAAGATGCCAACCTACAAAAAATTAATTACTGAAAAATAAAATGTGTTTATTTATTTAATTAAATAAAAACTAACCAACGGATTTAAATAATGTTTCACATGTAGATTAACATTAACGGTACCAACACTTGACAAAAGTTTTAAAATTTTAGTTTATCCGCCATGTTATAAACAAATATTGTTTATTTACTACTATAATTTCTTCATTTTTACAGTGTCCAACCGATATGATTCGCATTTGCGGACTATTGCAGTTAGATGCACATAGTATACACTTAACATAGCGTACGTAACAATACCTATGCAACATTATTTGGAATTTCAATAGCTGTCATAGAATGGCTACAATGACGTAAGATGCCAACCTATAAAAAATTAACAACTGAAACACATGTTTTGTTATTTATTTAATTAAATTTAAACTTACACACCGATATAAATAATTTTTAATTTGTAAGTCCACATCAATAGTACCAACACATGACAACAGTTTCAAAATTGTAGCTTTAACCGCCATGTTATAAACAAATATTGTTTATTTACGGAAGTAATTTTCTTCGTTTTTACAGTGTTCCACCGATATGATTTGCATTTGCGGACCATTGAAGTGAGATGCACATAGTATGCTACCGAAATGGCTTACGCAGTCAGACCTTTCTCACTATGTATTTGGAATTTTGATAGCTATCATAGAATAGCTACAATGACGTGTTATATTTAATGACCTTCACGGCAAACATGCAAATGTTAACAACGAACTTGGACGACAAATTAAAAAGCTTTTATTATGATTTAAAAGCGGGTACTTGTATGATTAATTAATATTACATTAAAGATATAGTCTTATCTACATTATGAAACTTTCCATACACTGATAGGTTTAAAAGTTTATGAATAAGAGCCTATTGAGTAGACCACGGTCGAATGAAACTATGCGGAAATCCATCAACTTGAAGGTTTTAATTTCTTTAAAGAAAACTTCTTAACAGATTTGAATAATATTTCGTGCATCTATTAGCAACATATCAAGAAATAATATACTTAAGTTATAAGGATGTAACTTGATCCGCCATCTCGTAAAAAAATCATTTGTTTATTATAAAGGTATTTTTTTTTTTTTAAAGATAAGCAAACGATTTATTTGATTTGATACATTGAAAAAAAACGCTCATCTGGCAACGCGGAGCGTTTTCCTAGTATAATATGATATGCAAATGATTTATTTGATTTGATTAGATGAGCGTAGCGAAGCGGAGTGAATGTCTCCATACAACTCGATCGGCGCTTTGTCTGTGTGTACGTATGTATGTCTGTATGTATGTCTGTATGTGCGCTAAATTTTGTTCGTCGCGCACAGGTCAAACGGCTTGACGTATTTGGCTGAAATTTTCGGTCAACATTTGTGACTACTAAACTCGATGCTGTTAACATAACCAGCAAAATTTGTCATCATGCCAACCTACAAAAAATGAATTACTGAAAAACAAAAATTGTTTATTTATTTAATTAAATGAAAACTTACAAACGGATTTAAATATTGTGTCACTTGTAGATTCACAACAATAGTATCAATATTTGACAAAAGTTTCAAAATTGTAAGTTTATCCACCATGTTATAAAAAAATATTGTTTATTTACAACAATAATTTCTTCATTTTTACAGTGTTCCACCGATATGATTTGCATTTGCGGACTATTGCAGTTAGATGCACATAGTATACACCAAACACAGCGTACGTAACAATACCTATGCAATATTATTTGGAATTTCGATAGCTGTCATAGAATGGCTACAATGACGTAAGATGCCAACCTACAAAAAATTAACAACTGAAACACATGTTTTGTTATTTATTTAATTAAATTAAAACTTACACACCGATATAAATAATGTTTTATATGTAAGTCCACATCTATAGTACCAACACACGACAACAGTTTCAAAATTGTAGCTTCAACCGCCATGTTATAAACAAATATTGTTTATTTACGGAAGTAATTTTCTTCGTTTTTACAGTGTTCCACTGATATGATTCGCATTTGCGGACCATTGAAGCTAGATGCACATAGTATGCTGCCGAAATGGCTTACGCAGTCAGACCTTTCTCACTATGTTTTTGGATTTTTGATGGCTATCATAGAATGGCTACAATGACGTGTTATATTTAATGACCTTCACGGCAAAAATGCAAATGTTAACAACGAACTTGGTCGACAAATTAAAAAGCTTTTATTATGATTTAAAAGCGGGTTATTGTATGATTCATTAATATAACATTTTAGATATAGTCTGTATGTACATTATGGAACTTTTCATACACTGATAGGTTTAATAGTTTATGAATTAGAGCCTATTGAGTAGACCACGGTCGAATGAAATTATGCGGAAATCCATCAACTTGAAGGTTTTAATTTCTTTAAAGAAAACTTCTTAACGGATTTAAATTATATTTCGTGCATTTATTAGCAACATATCAAGAAATAATATACTTAAGTTATAATGTTGTAACTTGATCCGCCATCTTGTAAAAAAATCATATGTTAAATATCATGTGTTATCATATTATAAAGGTATTTTTTTTTTTTTAAAGAGTAATATGATATGCAAATGATTTATTTGATTTGATACATTGAAAAAAATCGCTCATCTGTCAACGCGGAGCGTTTTCCTAGTTAGATGAGCGTAGCGAAGCGGAGTGAATCTTTCCATACAACTCGATCGGCGCTTTGTCTGTGTGTATGTATGTCTGTATGTATGTATGTCTGTATGTATGTGCGCTAAATTTTGTTCGTCGCGCACAGGTCAAACGGCTTGACGTATTTGGCTGATATTTTCGGTCAACATTTGTGACCACTAAACTCGATGCTGTTAACATAACCAGCAAAATTCGTCAGGATGCCAACCTACAAAAAATTAATTTCTGAAAAACAAAATTTGTTTATTTATTTAATTAAATTAAAACTAAAGCACAGATTTTACTTATGTTTCACTTATAGGTTAACATCAATAATCTCAACACTTGACAATAGTTTCAAAATTGTAAAATTACCCGTCATGTCATAAAAAAATATTGTTTATTTACAACAATAATTTCTTCATTTTTACAGTGTTCCACCGATATCGTTCGCATTTGCGGATCTTTGCAGTAAGATGCACATAGTTAACACAAAAATAGCGTACGCAATCATACCTTTCTCGGTTTATTTTGGAATTTCGATAAATGTCATAGAATGGCTACAATGACGTAAGATGCCAACCTACAAAAAATTAACAACTGAAACACATGTTTTGTTATTTATTTTATTAAATTAAAACTTACACTCCGATATAAATATTTTTTTATTTGTAAGTTTGCATCAATAGTATCAACACTTAACAACAGTTCCAAAATTGCAGCTTTAACCGCCATGTTGTAAAAAAATATTGTTTATTTTCAGCTATATCTGTCTTCGTTTTTACAGTGTTCCACCGATATGATTCGCATTTGCGGACCATTGAAGTTAGATGCACATAGTATGCTGCCGAAATGGCTTACGCAGTCAGACCTTTCTCACTATGTATTTGGAATTTTGATAGCTATCATAGAATGGCTACAATGACGTGTTATGTTTTATGACTTTCACGGCAAACATGCAGAAAATAACAACAAACTTGGTCGACAATTTAAAAAGCTATTATTATAGTTTAAATGCGAGTTATTGTATAATTAAACAAAATTTCATTTTAGATATAGTCTGTATCTACATTATGGAACTTTTCAAACACTGATAGGTTTAATAGTTTATGAATTAGAGCCTATTGAGTAGACCACGGTCGAAAGAAATTATGTGGAAATCCATCAACTTGAAGGTTTTAATTTCTTTAAAGAAAACTTCTTAACGGATTTAAATAATATTTCGTGCATTTATTAGCAACATATCAAGAAATAATATACTAAAGTTATAAGGTTGTAACTTGATCCGCCATCTTGAAAAAAAATCATATGTTTATTATAAAGGTATTTTTTTTTTAAGAGTAATATAATATGATATGCAAATGATTAATTTGATTTGATACATTAAAAAAACGCTCATCTGTCAACGCGGAGCGTTTTCCTAGTACATTGAAAAAATCGCTCATCTGTCAACGCGGAGCGTTTTCCTAGTTAGATGAGCGTAGCGAAGCGGAGTGAATCTCTCCATACAACTCGATCGGCGCTTTGTCTGTGTGTATGTGTGTGTGTATGTATGTATGTATGTGCGCTAAATTTTGTTCGTCGCGCACAGGTCAAACGGCTTGACGTATTTGGCTGAAATTTTCTGTCAACATTTGTGACTACTAAACTCGATGCTGTTAACATAACCAGCAAAATTCGTCAAGATGCCAACCTACAAAAAATTAATAACTGAAAAATAAAATTTGTTTATTTATTTAATAAAATGAAAACTTACCAACGGATTTAAATAATGTTTATCATGTAGGTTGACATAAACCGAACCAACAATTGACAATAATTTCAAAATTGTACGTATATCCGCCATGTTATAAAAAAATATTGTTTATTTACAACAATAATTTCATCATTTTTACAGTGTTCCGCCGATATGATTCGCATTTGCGGATTTTTGCAATAAGATGCACATAGTATACACCAAAAATAGCGTACGTAACTATACTTATGCACTATTATTTGGAATCTCGATAGCTGTCATAAAATGGCTACAATGACATAAGATGCCAACCTACAAAAAATTAACAACTGAAACACGTGTTTTGTTATTTATTTATTTAAATTAAAACTTACACACGGATATTAATGATTTTTTATATGTAGGTCCACATCAATAGTACCAACACTCGACATTAGTTTCAAAATTGTTGCTTTTACCGCCATGTTATAAACAAATATTGTTTATTTACGGTAGACATTTTCTTCATTTTTACAGTGTTCCACCGATATGATTCGCATTTGCGGACTATTGAAGTTAGATGCACATAGTATGCTGCAGAAATGGCGTAGGGAGTTAGAACTTTCTCACTATGTATTTGGAATTTTGATAGCTGTCATAGAATGGCTACAATGGCGTGTTATGTTTTATGACTTTCACGGCAAAAATGCAAATGTTAACAACGAACTTTGTAGACAAATAAAAACGCTTTTATTAAAATTTAAAAGCTGGTTTTTGTATGATAAAACAATAATACATTTTACATATAGTCTATATCTACATTATGGAACTTTCCATACACTGATAGGTTTAATAGTTTATGAATGAGAGCCTATTGAGTAGACCATGGTCGAATTAAATTATGCGGAAATCCATTGAAAAATCAACCTAAAGGTTTTAATTTATTTAAAGAAAACATTTTAACGGATTTAAATAATATTTCGTGCATTTATTAGAAACATATCGAGAAATAATATACACAAGTAATAAGGTTGTTACTTGCTCCGCCATTTTGTAAAAAAATCATATGTTTATTATTAAGTTGTTTTTTTTTTTATAAGAGAAATATGATATTCAAAAGATGTGTTTGCTTTAAAACATTGAACCAACTCGCTCATCTGTCAACGCGGAGCGTTTTCCTAGTTAGATGAGCGTAGCGAAGCGGAGTGAATCTCTCCATACAACTCGATCGGCGCTTTGTCTGTGTGTCTGTATGTATGTATGTCTGTATGTATGTCTGTATGTGCGCTAAATTTTGTTCGTCACGCACAGGTCAAACGGCTTGACGTATTTGGCTGAAATTTTCAGGCAACGTTCATAGCCACTAAACTCGATGCTGTTAACATAACCAGCAAAATTCGTCAAGATGCCAACCTACAAAAAATTAATTACTGAAAAATAACATTTGTTTATTTATTTATTTAATTAAATGAAAACTTACAAACGGATTTAAATAATGTTTTACATGTAGGTTTATATCAACAATACCAACAATTGACAATAATTTCAAAATTTTACGTTTATCCGCCATGTTATAAAAAAATATTGTTTATTTACAACAATAAATTCTTCATTTTTACAGTGTTCCGCCGACATGATTCGCATTTGCGGAATTTTGCAATTAGATGCACATAGTATACACCAAAAATAGCGTACGTAACAATACCTTTGCAATATTATTTGGAATTTCGATAGCTGTCATAGAATGGCTGCAATGACGTAAGATGCCAACCTACAAAAAATTAACAACTGAAACACATGTTTTGTTGTTTATTGAATTAAATTAAAACTTACAAACTAATATAAATAATTTTTAATACGAAAGTCTACATCAATAGTATCAACACACGACAACAGTTTCAAAATTGTAGCTTCAACCGCCATGTTATAAACAAATATTGTTTATTTACGGAAGTAATTTTCTTCGTTTTTACAGTGTTCCACCGATATGATTCGCATTTGCGGACCATTGAAGTTAGATGCACATAGTATGCTGCCGAAATGGCTTACGCAGTTAGACCTTTCTCTATATGTATTTGGAATTTTAATAGCTATCATAAAATAGCTACAATGACGTGTTGTATTTAATGACCTTCACGGCAAACATGCAAATGTAAACAACGAACTTGGTCGACAAATTAAAAAGCTTTTGTTATGATTTAAAATGGGGTTATTGTATGATAAATTAATACTACATTTTAGATATTGTCTGTATCTACATTATGGAACTTTCCATACACTAATAGGTTTAATAGTTTATGAATTAGAGCCTATTGAGTAGACCACGGTCGAATGAAATTATGTGGAAATCCATCAACTTGAAGGTTTTAATTTCTTTAAAGAAAACTTCTTAACGGATTTTAATAATATTTCGTGCATTTATTAGCAACATATCAAGAAATAATATACTTAAGTAATAAGGTTGTAGCTTGATCCACCATCTTGTAAAAAAATAATTAGATGAGCGTAGCGAAGCGGAGTGAATCTTTCCATACAACTCGATCGGCGCTTTGTCTGTGTGTGTGTGTGTATGTATGTATGTGTGTGTGTATGTATGTGCGCTAAATTTTGTTCGTCGCGCACAGGTCAAACGGCTTGACGTATTTGGCTGAAATTTTTTGTCAACATTTGTGATCTTTAAACTCGATGCTGTTAACATAACCAGCAAAATTCGTCAAGATGCCAACCTACAAAAAAATAATTACTGAAAAAAATAATTTGTTTATTTATTTAATTAAATGAAAACTTACAAACGGATTTAAATGATGTTTGATTTGTAGGTTCACATCAATAGTACCAACGCTCGATAATAGTTTCAAAATTGTAAGTTCATCCGCCATGTTATAAAAAAATATTGTTTCTTTACGGTAATAATTTTTTCATTTTTATAGTGTTCCACCGATATCTTTCGCATTTGCGGATTTTTGCAGTTAGATGCACATAGTAAACACAAAAATAGTGTACGCAATCATACCTTTCTCATAATCATTTGAAATCTCGATAGCTGTCATAGAATGGCTACAATGACGTAAGATGCCAACATACAAAAAATTAACAACTAAAACACATGTTTTCTTATTTATTTAATTAAATTTAAACTAACAAACCGATATAAATAATGTTTTAGATCTAAGTCCACATCAATAGTACCAACACGCGACAGCAGTTTCAAAATTTTAGCTTTAACCGCCATGTTATAAACAAATATTGTTTATTTACGGCAGTTATTTTCTTCGTGTTTACAGTGTTCCACCGATATGATTCGCATTTGCGGACCATTGAAGTAAGATGCACATAGTATGCTGCCGAAATGGCTTACGAAGTCAGACCTTTCTCACAATGTATTTGGAATTTTGATAGGTATCATAGAATGGCCACAATGACGTGTTACGTTTTATGACGTTCACGGTAATCATGCAAAAGTTAACAACGAACTTGGTCGACACATTAAAAAGCTTTTATTAAGATTTAAAAGCGAGTTATTGTATGATTAAACAAAATTAAACATAAGATATAGTCTGTATCTACATTATGAAACTTTCCTTACACTGATAGGTTTGGTAGTTTATGAATTAGAGCCTATTGAGTAGACCACGGTCGAATGAAATTATGCGGAAATCCATCAACTTGAAGGTTCAAAGAAAACTTCTTAATGGATTACAATAATATTTCCTGCATTTATTAGCAACATATCAAGAAATAATATACTCAAGTTATAAGGTTGTAACTTGATCCGCCATCTTGTAAAAAAATCATATGTTTATTATAAAGGTATTTTTTTTTTTTAAGAGTAATATGATATGCAAATGATTTATTTGATTTGATACATTGAAAAAAATCGCTCATCTGTCAACGCGGAGCGTTTTCCTAGTATGTTTATTATAAAAGTATTTTTTTTTTTTTAAAGAGTAATATGATATGCAAATGATTCATTTGATTTGATACATTGAAAAAATCGCTCATCTGTCAACGCGGAGCGTTTTCCTAGTTAGATGAGCGTAGCGAAGCGGAGTGAATCTCTCCATACAACTCGATCGGCGCTTTGTCTGTGTGTCTGTATGTCTGTATGTCTGTATGTATGTATGTATGTATGTATGTATGCATGTATGTATGTATGTATGTCTGTATGTGCGCTAAATTTTGTTCGTCGCGCACAGGTCAAACGGCTTGACGTATTTGGCTGAAATTTTCGGGTAACGTTCGTGACCACTAAACTCGATGCTGTTAACATAACCAGAAAAATTCGTCAAGATTCCAACCCACAAAAAATTAATTACTGAAAAATAAAATTTGTTTATTTATTTAATTAAATTAAAACTTACACACGGATTTTAATTAGGTCTCACTTGTAGATTATCATCAGCGGTACCAACACTTGAAAAAAGTTTCAAAATTGATAAATCATCCGCCGTGTTATAAAAAAATAATGAATCTTTACGGTAATAATTTTTTCATTTTAACAGTGTTCCACCGATATCATTCGCATTTGCGTATCTTTGCAGTTAGATGCACATAGGGAGCACAAAAATACCGTACGCAATCAAACCTTTCTTATTATTATTTGGAATCCCAAAAGCTGTCATAAAAAGGCTACAATGACGTAAGATGCCAACCTACAAAAAATGAGTTAATGAAAAACATTTATTTATTAATTTAATCTAATCAAAACTTACACACGGATATTATTGATTTTTTGCATGTAGGTCAACATTAATAATACCAACACTTGACAAAAGTTTCAAAATTGTAGCTTCAACCGCCATGTTATAAAAAAATATTGTTTATTTACACCTATAATTTTCTTCATTTTTACAGTGTTCCACCGATATGATTCGCATTTGCGGACCATTGAAGTGAGATGCACATAGTATGCTGCCGAAATGGCTTACGCAGTCAGACCTTTCTCACTGTGTATTTGGAATTTTGATAGCTAGCATAGTATGGCTACAATGACGTGTTATGTTTTATGACTTTCACGGCAAAAATGCAAATGTTTACAACGAACTTGGTTGACAAATTAAAAAGCTTTTATTATGATTTAAAAGCGGGTTATTGTATGAATTAATATTACATTTTAGATATAGTCTGTATCTACATTATGGAACTTTCCATACACTGATAGGTTTATTAGTTTATGAATTAGAGCCTATTGAGTAGACCACGGTCGAATGAAATTATGCGGAAATCCATTAAAATGAACTTGAAGGTTTTAATTCTTGACGGATTTTAATAATATTTCGTGCAGTTATTAGTGACATATCGACAAACATAATACACAAATTCTAAGGTTGTAACTTGAACCACCATCTTTTTGAAAAATCATTTGTATATTATAAAGGTATTTTTGTTGTTGTAAGAGTAATATGATATGCAAATGATATGTTTGATTTACTTTAAAAAAATCGCTCATCTGGCAACGCGGAGCGTTTTCCTAGTATCTACAACGGCATCTATACAATGTTCTATTACAGAATTAATTGCAATAATATTAATCTCATCAATCCCTGTGGCTTGTGTTTTAATATTTGTCAGATGGGAGATGACATCTTCTCTATTTACGTTATGGAAATAGAACATTTCATCTGTTAAAGGCTTTGACTCCCTTAACTTTATTACTTCATTCTTTAACTCAGGCGATTTACTTTCTCCCTCTGTTACTGTATTGAAAAACTCATTTATTTCATTAGGGTTAAGCAGATGACTGGGAATTTGAATAGTTTCATGCTTTACAACATGGTTACGTTTAAGGTTAGCCCATAACGCCTTGGGATCGTTCGAGCAATTGTTTATTGCTTCATTGAAATATTACCTTTTGGCCAGCCTCACTGCGCTGTTTGTGTTGTTTCTTTCTACTACATATCGTTCCCAGGCAGCACCATCTCGCGTTTTATTGAATATATTTCTGAAATTGTCGCGTTTTTTTATTTTACATTTTAATTCATGATTAAGCCATGGCGCGCATGGTCTGTTAATTTTAATAGTTTTAACTGTAGCATGTTTGTCGAGAATCGATTTAATAATCCAATTTAAATACTCTAGCTTAGCACTTACATCGTAAATGTGACCAATATCTGCCCAGGGAGCAAGTAACATGTCTTCTTTACATTCCAAGTCATTCAAGCACTTAAGTGTCCTCACGACTTTATAGGTTGTTTGTCGTTTTGGTATATTTATGTTATATTCTACGAATGTCAAGTTATGGTCAGTGTTGCCAATTGGGGGGAGCTGTCCACTATTTATTACAAAAGAAGAGTTGTTAACATTAATTAAATCTAGTAGTGTTTGAGATTTGTTGGTAACTCGAGTTGGGTCTTTGATAGCTTGAGTGAAATTGTATATTTTAATGAGGGTGGTGAGTTCTCTATGTATTGAGCATTCAGGTACTGACATGTCAATGCTCAAGTCGCCTAGCCAAATAGCGTGCTCTGCAGGTATGCAAAAGTTCTCAATGTTATTTTCAAGACTCTCCAAAGTAAGACTTGACGATGGCGGCCGATAGATAGTACCTAGTGTAATAGCAATTGAATTTATTCTAATTTTCAACCACAATTGTTCTATTTCCGTGAAGCTATCATCAAGTACAGTTACAGATAAATTATTTTTGACAAACACTCCAATTCCTCTCCCTCTTTTATTGTTTCTCCGGTCTGAGCGATATAGCGAATAACCGTGTACATTCAAACAAGGCGGGTTTACAGACTCGCTAAGCCAAGTTTCAGTTAAAGCGAGAATATCAAAACTATTTCTACCTAAAACTAGTAAAACCTCATCTATATTACATAATAATGACCTAATATTAATATGACCTATACGTAAACTTGTGTTTTTTATTCGTTCAACTTGTAGGTTCTCAGACTTGAGCCACCTACCCTACGCATTATTCACTGCTCTCCCTTCTTATTCACTTCTAACCCCTCCGCCCACCACCATTGTCATGGCCACTAGCTGTGCCACTAGCTGTGTCACTAGCTGTGCCACTAAGCTGTGTCACTAGCTGTGCCACACGCTGTGCCACAAGATGTGCCACTAGCTGTGCCACTAGCTGTGCCACTAGCTGTGCCACTAGATGTGCCACTAGATGTGCCACTAGCTGTGCCACTAGCTGTGCTACTAGCTGTGCCACTAGCTGTGCCACTAGCTGTGCCACTAGCTGTGCTACTAGCTGTGCCACTAGCTGTGCCACTAGCTGTGCCACTAGATGTGCCACTAGCTGTGCCACTAGCTGTGCCACTATATGTGCCACTAGCTGTGCTACTAGCTGTGCCACTAGAGGACAACACAATCTCCTCTATTCACAAAGCCCACGCTACCTAAGCTCTCTTATATTCAACAGACTTTAATTAATATAAATTTATTTTCATAATTTTGAAATAGGGAGGGGGGGGGGGGGGGCGATGTGGGATTCATATAGGAAGGGGGAGGTTTTGGAGATGGAGAAGGTGCAGCGTAGGGCGGCAAGGAAGGTTACGGGACATGTTAGGCGATGGCGTTACAGCAATGATGGGGGAGTTGGGTTGGGAGTCTTTAGAGGAGAGGAGAAAGAGTGATAGGATGTGTAATATATTCAAAGCAGCTAGGAGGATAAGAGGGTGGGGGAAACCCTTAGTTGTTTGCAAGGAGTATACAGACAGAGGGGGGATCATAAATGGAATTTTCTGAGACAGGTGATAAGAAGTGATTTGGGTAGGTTTGGATTTGTTGAGGGAACAGTTATAGGAATGGAATGAGTTACCCGAGGAGGTTGTTGAGTGCGAATCGGTAAGGGAATTTAGAAATAGAATGTTGCATATGAAGTGATGAGGGACGTTGGTGGGTGGGGGGGGGGGGGAGGGGGGGGGGAAGTTTGGACAGGTTGCTACTGGGCAGTTATGGCCCATTTGCAGCCTTAAAGTGTTGAATCTTATCTAATTTAACCACTACAAATTAAAACTATTTAATTCCAACACCTGCTCAAATTGCACCTTATAAAGTCTACTACCTACTACTCTATCGATAAATATCTGAAATCATAAACAATGTACCGTACTTTCCACTACATTTACATTGTTATTTAGAATAACACCGTATGACCCCCTACGTCAAAAACCGCAGCAAATTGTCGTTTTAATTATATCTCAAGAATGCACCTCAAAATCGAAAATCTGAGTAATAAGCGGGCAGTGGTTTGGTAAGCCCTACATACCCTACAATGTATAATAGTACGACGGTGATACTTGTTTAATTAATAATTTAATGAATTAGAAATCACAGTCATACTAATTTATAATGTTAAATACAATTACCATTCAGTTTGTAGGGTTTACCAAACCACGGCCCGTTTATTACTCAGATTTTCGATTTCGAGGTGCATTCTTGAGATATAATTAAAACAACAATTTGTTGTGGTTTTTATTTTTTTTATTTATGTCTGCCGAACGGAAGAAAGGAAAGTCCGATAAAGTTGAAATTTAGGCCATCCACAACCTTGATGTGGTATGAAGGTATGTAGTTTTGAAACAAAATCGTTCGAAAAGTTACACAATAGTTACTACAAAATACTTTTCTGAAACAAAATGGTGGCAAAATGTGAGATAGACATATTTTTATAAAGATTTTTTAAGGTGAAAAAAATGTTCATGTTATGGAGATCTAATAAGTATTGGCAAAGTTACACAAAAGTTACTCGAAAATATTTATCTGAAACAGAAAAACGGCAAAATGTTAGGTGTGACGTCATTGTAATAAATTTTTGTCCGGACACGAATATACTTATTTGAACACGATCTGATGCGTAGAAATTACATTTTTATCACTGTCGATAAGTGTTAGTAACGGTGGCGGGCCGTGTTGAAAACGCCATACGAATTTACAACGTTAAATCTTAGCAACGCACATTGCACTACATTCAACAATTTCGGGCTGTAAAATTAGAAACATATTTACAATGCGCATTCTTGTATTTTTGTTAATTGTTGTTTAATTTATTTATTTATTTGTTTATTTATTTATATTTATTTATTTTTTTATTTATTTATTTTTTTTTTTATTTATTTATTTATTTATTTATTTATTTATTTATTTATTTATTTATTTATTTATTTATTTATTTATTTATTTATTTATTTATTTATTAATTTATTTATTTATTTATTTATTTATTTATTTATTTACTTATTTATTTAATTATTTATTTATTTATTTATTGTGGTTTAACGAAGTATTCGACAACTAAGATAATATTTGACGTGGGGGGTGTTTGAAGGAATCAAAATAATTCAGATGAACAGATAATCGCATGCTTGCTTATCAACAAAACAATAACACATAGCGTTTTCCTAGTATAAACTAGTATTCACGTGGACTGCTGTGTTCCACTTTACCCTGATCTGACTCTGAATCGTTGGTTCCAGTATAGTAAAAAATTGTTCTATTCTATTCTATTCTAGTAATAATATTGAATAAACCGCGTTATAGCTTGTAACTACTTGTTGAATACACTACCATTCATTGTACTGCCATCAAGAGGGCTGTGAACAGAAATTTACAGCTTAGCCAACCGTAAAGGTTATGTCTTTTATATTTTTTAAACGAAAGACGTTCAACGTTTACGGCACATTACGTTAAATCGTCTAAAATACAATCGTTCATTCATTATTCAAATAATGAATTATTTTATTATTAGTTAATGCAGGTAAATTCGGCAAATCGATATTGTCGTATGTTTCATTTTAGAAAGTTACTTAAACTGTGCGGCCGTGACAACACTCCGCCGCTTCAATGATTGAGGTTAGGGTTTTCTGTGAACGTTTTTGGGGTAGGTATGTAGGCGAGGCCCAACTTTGGCCTAGGCCTACGCCTAGGGTGTTTTATCCACATTACGTGATTTATAAGGTATTTGTAACCACCATGTTTCTTAGATTTGTGTGTATTATAGCTTGCCAACAACCAAAGTTGTGTCTTTGAAACCACATTGGCATGGGTCCTAGCCTATAGGCCTAGTGAGGCTTCCTGCTATAGAGCCTTTCTAGGACTCCAATAACCAATGTTGTGTCTTTGAAACCACATTGGCATGGGTCCTAGCCTATAGGCCTAGTGAGGCTTCCTGCTATAGAGCCTTTCTAGGACTAGGCCTAGCCTAGGCCTAGGCATAGACCCGTTCGGAAGGAGCGGAGAAGTGTTAAACTCACATTTATATCTGGTTTTGTTTACAAGGCTAGACCTAGGCCTACTGAAAGACTGGATGGGAAATGTGAATTAATTTTTATGTTTTATTCATTACTTTTGATATTATTTTCTATGGGCCTCTCAAATACAAAAGGATCACAGTTTATGTTGAAGTGAAAGCAGCTGTTATTGAGATAAAAATAGGTTTGTTTACAGCACCGCGTCATTATGCCCCAGTCACCCGGCAGCCGAGTTGAGACCGCTCGGGCTAGCCTAGCTGTGCACACTGTCGCGGCATGCGTCTGGTATCAGTGTGTCATTTAGGCTTTAGGTTCTTCTGCGCACACTGTTGTTAAAACAATCGTACAGTCCTAATAATACTTCAAGATGTCTTTGTGTTCTGTTTACGGGTGTCGTAATAAAAACGAGGGTTAATAAAGAGGTCAGCATCCCTGCTTCCAATGCACAACGTCCCGGGTTCAAATCCCGGTTCAGGCAGAACTTTTTTAACTTCTATAAAGGATTCAGTTCCATTACTTCTTGTCTTAGAAATAACTAAACGGTGACTTTTGAGCTGACCTAGCAACGAAACGCTCAATAAATTCAAAGTTGTTCTGAATCCGCCTTGTTGATTCTGACTTTTGTCCGCAGGTGTTTGCACTGTCCAATCATTGATTCATATGTTTCGTATTTGAAATATCGATCTTTGATTGGTTATTGCTCACTTGTCGATGGTGTTTGGAGCCTACAGGTTGGTTTAGTCGCTTTAAATTAACGGAGTGGATATTCGTACGGTCAGCCGTACGAATAATGTTGCACTAGTCGTACGGTCAGGGCCGCCATCTTTAATTTCGCGAATTTAGCGCTAAACGGCGAGCGTCGGTATCACTGCGACAACAGCTGTGCAGCCACGCCGCGCCATTAAGCTTGTTGCACTACATGGACGTCGACGAGCGCCGAGCGCCGGAAGTAGATGATCCGAAGAAGTTGGAACCAACCAACTTCTGCGCTTGCAAGCGCCGCTTCGCCCTGATTGGTCGGATCATCCACTTCCGGCGCTCGGCGCTCGTCGACGTCCATGTAGTGCAACATGCATTAGACAAGTACTTTCCAGAGTGGTATCATGGCGTTGCAAGTAGGCGATCGGTTTAGTAATCCTTGTGAATTTTTTGAGCAATTAGCCAAATTTTCAGAAAGAAGCTATACTCTTAATGACAATCTGGCTGTGATAAATATTGTTTTAGTTTGTATGCTATTGCAACATATTAAATTTTGTAATTTTAATGACAACAGTTTTCAATTCTTGGGAGTTCCCAATAGTTTACCATACCTCCTTTGCTCCTAAATGTACCTGGTCTTCAAAATCCTATAATCCTGCTATAAGTCTAGTTACGAAATTATGGAAATTATCATCATTTGGTCCAGGGGTGTATTTTTAGTTTGAATGGTTGGGTTAAGTATTCAAATTAAAAATACAGACCAAATGATGACAATTTCCATATTTGACATAATTAATTTCCATATTTATCTCAAGGTCTACATTCAATTCACTTTGCTTCTTAAATGTATCATTTTTTAGGCCTACCATTCATTCAATTCTAGCAGCAAACCTGGCCTAGACTACTAAAGTAGTACCCAACTGGCCTAATATTCTACGAAGTCACAACAGTGAGGACCACTTGATGCATCGAGCTCGGGCTCGCGTCCTTGAAGAAAATATGGCGTCTAGTTATTACGCTGGTGACAGCTTAGAATATCCAACCTTTGTGACTGAAATGATCACGTACATCGTTTACATCAGTGACTTTATGAATACTATCTCTCTTTATACTCTATTTTAATCGTAACCGTACGAATAATCTGGTAGGCCATACCATATTATTACGTCTGGCCCTACGCAATTATTGACTGTAGGCCTAAAGTATTCAGTGACCGTACGATTAATTTTACACTATTGTTACGGCGCGCCTCCATCCAATTGACCGTACGATTAATTTTACACTATTGTTACGGCGCGCCTCCATCCAATTGACCGTACGAATAATTGTGCACTATTCTTACGGCGCGCCTCCAACCAATCAAATCATTGACCGTACGAATAACTTTGCACTATTGTTACGGCTGACCGTACGAATATCCACAGCCTTAAATTAAAGTCCCCCACTGAAAATTAGTTTCGTTAGGCCTACTTAGTAGGTAGACTCTAAATGTGAATTTATTTATTTTATTTATTTAGAGGTGTGTATGCCACGGTTAAACTTCATTATAGCATACCGTAATACGGGGTAACTTTGGACAGTTTCAACATTGCGTTTAAGTTGCAGACAAAACGGTTTAAATATATGAAATGAACCAGTAACCATCTGTTGAGTGTTATTGATAAGAATACTATACTGTAAGATGATCATGATTGGCCTTCATTAAGGCAATTAAAAAATAAAATTTAAGTGTCCAAAGTTACACTGGATGTGGGGTAACTTTGGACGGTCAATGAATTTCCCACTTAAAAACATTATGTGTCCAAAGTTAGCATTCACAGGGTATACTTTGGACAGAAGGTAGCATTGGAAACTGTAGGAATTTACATTAGGTTTATTTTCCATATTTTGTAGGGCACAAATGCATTTTTAACGGCATTATGCAAATTTTTTATTAAAAATACTCAACATTCAGTTGGTGTTCAACAGTTACAGTTCAACAGTTAGAAAACATATTAGGCCCTAGGCCCTACATAGGTATACAGATATTTTGCTGAAGGCCTTAAATGGATTTTAAAAATCATCCCGCAACATCCAGGCTCTTCGGAAACTTCAAGCTAATCCTGTTGCCGCTCACTACCATTTTTGGTGGTGGGAGTACCAGCACAATTGAAGTGTTACTTATGAAACTAATGTCATTCTCATCGACTACAAACAAAGTTTTCTTTTCATCTACTGCCTTAAGGGCCATTACCGACATGTCGTTGTCTTCGAGTATATACTGCACAACGCACACGTATCGATGAACTTTATTCTTGCGTCCAGGAAAGTTTGCCACCATGTGATGCCCTTCTTTGATTGGTCCTTGGGGACATTCTTCAGATTCGTCTTCCTCGTCTTCTTGTCCTTCCTCTTTCTCTTTCTCTTCAGAACCATCAACAAACCATGGCTTTGGCCTACCTTTGGCAGTGGTACTAGTGCCAGCAGCTCCTTGGGTCTCTCCATCATCTTTGTCAAAACTCCCATCATTCTCGGTAATGTCAAGATCCGCGGAAGTAACGCTCTTACCGGGCTGCACGGCCTGCACCTTCAGCAACTTACGCTTCTGGCGGACATTTGGTTTGTCGCCATAACGCATGCGCTTTAAAGTGACCAACAGGGAATTGTTGAGCGCGTCTTTTTTTTTTTTTTTTTTTTTTTTTATATTCAATTCAATTTTTATTCAATAATTCCACATGATACATAACAGAATGGTTATTGGACGATTTGTACATTGATATTAATATCTACGGACAGAAGTTATGTCTTGAGAGTCCGTAGACAAATATCTGGTGTGCGGATTATTGAATACTGTGAGTTATATAACTAAGTGGTAACTTAAATGTAAACTATAAAACTATTATATTATAATATTTTATAACTAGTAACGATTACGAATAGGATGAGGTTTCATGACGAGACGATGTTGGGGACAGTTTATTATTGTTTTTTACCGGAAGTGTCTGTATTTATTATTTATAGGATTAAAATAATATGATTATGTAGGATGAATGCGGTTGTTAATGCTTTCTAGGTTGTAGGGTAACAATGTCCTCAATTTCTTGAATTGTTTTTTCTGACAACCATAAGATTATCATTTTCGTGAATGTCGATTTTGACTTTTTTTCGGTGATTGCCGCTGGAAGCAGATTAAATATTTTGGGTCCTAGATATAGATAATGTTTTTGTGCAAATCCTTTGGTGACCCTGGGTATATTAAGTTTGTTATTTGTTTTGTTACGTGTTTGTATTGTGTGAGGGATTGTTGGATGTTTCATGTAATTCTTATAGACGTAAGTGAGAGTAGATTTAATGTATAATTTTCTTATTGACAGAACCTTTGCATCAAGGAATACTAGGTGGGTTGGGTATAGAAAGTGCTTGTGTAGTAATATTTTTAGTATATGTTTTTGTGTAGTGTTAAGTAGTGTTAGATGTGTAAGGCAAGCGCCCCCCCAGCTGGTAAGTCCATGTTGTATCAGTGATTGTGTGAATGCAAAGTAGACTGAGCGCAGTGTTGAGAAACTGAGAACATTTCTTAGCGAGTAATATTTGTAGAGGGAGTTTCGGAGTTTTTTAGTTAATTCGTTAATATGTCGGTCCCATCTAAGATGTTGGTCTATTATAACGCCTAGGTACTTTGCTTCGTATACCTTTGTAAGTGTGTGGCAGTCACAGTCAGAACGGTCTAGGGTGCATGTTTGTTGATGAATCTTTAAGTATAAGTTCTTGGGTTGGTCGTTAATGCGTGGGGAAAATGTCATATAATTTGTTTTAGTTACGTTAAGGGTGAGTAGGTTCATGTCTAAGGTTGATTTAATATGTTTCATTTCTCTCTCGGCTACTTCATGGACTTCTTCCCATGTGGATCCTTCAAAAATCAAAGCGGTGTCATCCAGGGCCGTCTTAACATGTCTTTTGCACATAGGCCCGAATACAAATGCCGCCCCCCCCCCCCCCCCCCTCCACAACACTCAACGGCAACAATAGCAACAACACCATTACAAACTTGTATACGATGATGGGCAATAAGAACACATTTTTATTTATTTATGCTAAATATATTTGTCACTCACCAGTCTCCATCGCCGAGACTGCAATCTCACAAAGGTTTCATCCTGGATTTGTTTCTGACAAATCGTTCAATGACTGTGTCAAAGCGTATTGTTTTTGTTAGCTCACATTCAATGGACAACATTATAATGCGATTAGTCTCTCGTTTCCCTGTAGCGCGTTTCTTATACTGGGCTCCAGTTAATCGAACTTTACAATAACGAACGTGACAAAATTGATAATATAGTTTATTGTACTTCACTTCACTCACTGTCATACTATTAAGTCACATTAACACACGTGATAAAGAGTTACAGAAAAACCTACATTTTATAGCACACGCATACACACGAATAATCACTACAAAAGTGTAGAAAATCGAACCTTTCCATACGAAGTTGAAAACTTGACTGATTTCAAAACGCCAGAAGAATCATTTTGTTTACAGATTTACTTGCGGGATAGTGCATTGTGGTTTGATGCGGCACAGACTCAGAAATAATTTGTTGGACTGAACGCTTTTTTAATTTGTAACATCTCAAGATAAAAGCATGTTTTGGCTAATAAGTCTCCACATGCTGCTACAAAGAACACTACAATACTTTTCAAAATGAATAGCCAGATTCTAGGAAAGGTCAGGCAAAAACTCCATTCGGCTTATTATTCCACCTGCCATTTCTAAACACTACACCCAACTCTCTTATCCGAATTAGACTCGTCAGCCATAAACAGGGCATAGAAATAAACAATTCATTTATCGTGAACGCTCAGGTGAGAAATTGAGATATTGCATTGGCTATAACAATTTGTGTTCGAAACAAGTAAAATATCGATTTTGACTTCTTGAATATCAATCCATTGGTTGATAACATACAAATTTCCAATAAATTTGCCGCCCCTGGAAAGTGCCGCCCTAGGCCCGGGCCTCGTGTGCCTATGGGGTAAGGTGGGCCTGGTGTCATCAGCAAAACAGACAATCTTTCCATTAATTTCCGAGCAACAAAGGTTATTTATGTAGATGAGGAAGAGTAGTGGTCCTAAAGTTGTGCCTTGTGGCACGCCAAATTCTATATTCCTACCTTTACTAAGAGTGTTATCAATACGGACAAACTGTTCCCTTCCTGCTAAATAGCTTTTAATAAGGTCAAGAGCTAGTCCTCTTATTCCATATTGCTCAAGTTTTTGTATTAGAATTTGGTGGGATACCGTGTCAAATGCTTTTGCAAGGTCTAAGTATATTACAAGTGCTTTTTTGTTCTTGTCTAGTATTTTTATTATTTCACTTGTTAGGTTTAGAATTGCGTCCTCCGTGCCAATGTGGTTGCGGAAACCAAACTGGTTGGGAGATAATATTTTATGAGTTTCAAGGAAATTGTACAATCTATTTTTGATGCATTTTTCCATTATTTTTGCAAGGTTGCTAATAACTTAATAAGTGATATTGGCCTATAGTTATTTACCGACATTGGATCTCCTTTTTTATATATCGGTACGATGACCGCGTTTTTGAAAGCGTCTGGGAAGGTACCTGCAGTAAAACTTAAGTTTATAATATGTTTTAGGGGCTTTATAATATAAATGTCAACTGCTTGTATTGTTGAAGCACTAATTTGGTCTATTCCAGGTGCTGCATTACTTTTTAATTCTTGGATACAATTCACAATTTCGGTGTCACTTACAGGATTTAAATACATCGTGTTTTGTATCTGTATATTATTACTACTGTTTGTAGCATTTGCGCGTTGTTGGGGGTCAGATTTGGAAGTTATTTCCTCCGCCATTTGCTTGCCTATATCTGTGAAAAAGTCCACAAAGGTGTTAGCTACTGCATTTGGATCGTCTTTAGTTTGAACCACACCATGATCAGTGTTAATTCGCTTGATTTTAGCCTTTCCGCTTGGTTTATTGGTTATGTCATTTATAATACTCCATACTTTTCTTATGCTTTTTGCTTCTGATATTTGGTTCTTATAAAATTGGTTTTTTGTTTCTTTTAACAGGTAGCCTAAATGATTACGATACTGTTTATACTTATTCTTTATTTCTACGTTTTCTGGATGTTTGAGGGATTTACTAAGTTTGTCTCTTGTTTTGATTGATTTAATTAGGCCGGCAGTGATCCATGGCTTGATTTTTTTAAATTTATTTGTTTCCACCTTCTGACTTGTCGCTGATATTATGTGAGAGCTTTTTTTTTTTTTTTTTTTTTTTTATCATATGCCCACATTTGGCTTAATCAGGCCATCATGTAAGATCTGGTCAACCAGTAGAGACAGGCCTCCTTTTCTTCTCTCTTCATGCCGTTAGGCAATGCGTCACGTTCTGTTTTAAGTTTAGGGGAGACCGGGGCACAGTGGGCCATGGGGCACAGTGGGCCAAGGCCTATAATAGCTGATTGATTAATTTTAAAAATCTTTTTTTTTTGTGTATGGTCGGTATTACTGGTGCACACTATGCACCTGGGTTTGAGGCTTCAACATCGCCACCTCACCTTGACAAGAGCACATGGTGGTTATAGCCTACTGAAAGTAAAAACAAAGTAAGCTTTCATTGGTGTTATTTTGCAATGACAAATGTTAATTAATTTTGTTCCTTTGGTTCAATAATATAATTACTATAATGTGTTGAAGATATAAATCATACAATATCCATGGTAACTGTCAATGGAAAATTCTCAGCATTGTTGAAAGAAAAAAGTGCAGCTGGGGCACAGTGGGCCACTATTTTTGGGGCACAATGGGCCACCAAATAGATTGTCTGTTCTGTACAAAAAAAACTATGATCTAAAAAAAATCACAATTGGCTCACTTGTAAAGAAAATCCCTAAGATATTGACATTTATTTCAAATTAAACTAGACTGCTTCTACTGAGTATTATATGTTTAACTATTTCAGTTGATTTAGTAACATATTTTATTGATTAATTTAATTGTTATGAAATTATTATGTAGGCCTGTGATGATATGTTGTGATGTTGTGTATGACATGAAAAATAGCATAATGCTTATGAAAATATACTACTACTACTTCTACTAAATATTTGATCATACTTGTGTACAATAACTCACATGGTTCACTGTGCCCCGGTACCTGGCCCACTGTGCCCCAGCCTGGGGGCACAGTGGGCCACTTTGCATGCCTTTTTCCTTTTTCTTTTTACAGAAATGTTGCATTTGCAGGTATTTGCAAAAATTACACTAGATTCCCAAGGGGTTGATTGATGTGTGTGCAAATTTTCTTGAGTCTGCCTTTAATATTTATGGATTTATGATATCAAATGTGAAATTCGGCCCACTGTGCCCCGGTCTCCCCTACTACATCTGAACATGCATGTGAGAGCTAAGGGTTTGTATAAAGTTATTAGTGGCTGTGTTTACGTTGTCATGGTTTATTACATTATTCCAATTTTCACTACTTAAGGATTTAATTAGTTTTTTATGATTCACCCTCTTCTTAACTTGTTGTATGGTCTTTGATGGATTGCTATTACCGGTATTACTGGTTTTATTATTGGAAGCATTGTTGGGGGTCCAGCCTAGCATGATTGGGTAGTGGTCTGTTATGTGCGTCTCGAGTATAGCAGAAATGTAGTTTTCTTGTTTCGATCTAATAAATATGTGATCTATGCACGTACTGGAGTGTTGTGTGATCCTTGTTTTCTGATTAATGACTGGTAAACATCCGCTGGCCAACATAATGTTTAGGTATTCAGCTGATTCTTTGTTTTTTATTTTGCTTTCTCCAATGTTGATATTTGTGTCACCAATCACTATATTATATTTGCACTTCATTTCTCCAATTACCTGCCCTATTTCATCGATAAAAGATTTTGTATTTCCTGTTGGTGATCTGTAGAGTGCTAAGATAGAATACGTGTCTGTTTCGGTAGCAAGTTCGATAAGTAAGTTGTTAGATGAAGTTAAGCTCTTGACAGTTTCTATTTTGTAAGATTCAAAGCTAGCTTTGTTTATTAAGATTGTTATGCCATTATGAGTAGTTATTTTGTTTAATTGGTGAAAGGTTTCGTAACCGCTAATATCGTACTGGTTTGTAGCGCGTAAGAGTTGGGTTTCAGTCAGAATAATCATGTCAAATGTTGTTTTTGTTGCTTCAATTAGAGTCATGAGTTCGTCAAAATTTTTGTTTATTCCTCTAATGTTCATATGGAATATTTTAGGTTCTTTGTTGCCGGAGAATACTCGGTGTAGGTTGTTTATAGGCTTGTTCCGCGGGGTGGGATTTATACTTGGATGCTACATTTTATTTCTAAAGTTATCAATATCGTCATCGTCATCGCTCTCATCACTAAATTCTACTGGTTGCATTGATTATGTAATCGGACAACTAAAGTAGATTAGTATATAAATGTTTAGTATTTAAAAAAAATAATAATAGGTAAAGATAAAAATATATAGGTTTATGTTCTATGTCATAAACCTTTTTAAGTATTTAAATAAAGTAATAAAATATAGGAACTAGGTATTATTATTACAGTTGTACCGTGCTCCCGTTAGTTGAAACAGTACCGGTAATAACCGTAGTTAAAACGGTGGATAAAGATTTCACTATGATATTTATATGCGTACTTTCGAACTTAGATTTAAACGTTATTGATTAGTAGTTACATTTCTGAGGAGGGTTGACTCGCTGTTATTGCGGTTGTTGCAGTTACTTGTAGTTTCAGCAGATCCGCTTTCGTGAGAATCCGAACTTTGACCCCATTGTGGTTAGCGAGGATTCTTCCATCATCCGTCCAGGCGTGGTACGGTCCCACTAAGTCTCGCGCCTGCCGCAGGAGGTTGAGCCTTTTGGCTGTCAGTGATTCCGTGATCTTGATTCCCGAACGCTTCAGTTTTGATTTGTTCCGCCACATTTCGGAGCGGCATCGGTATGCCACCAACTTGATAATGACGGCCCGTGGGTGAGTCTCGCTTGCGCCTGTAGCATTGATCTTGGTGCGGGGTTTCCCTATTCTGTGACAGCGGTCTATCAAGTCAACTTTGAAGTGGGTAAGTCCAAGTTTGTTTTGAGCGAAGTGGACTACGACGTCTTCAGTATGTTCGTTGTCGCGCTCGGGCAATCCATGGACGACAATACAGTTTCTAGACTGTATTGTTCTTGGTCATCAAGAGTTTCTTCAATATTGGCTAGTCTCTTTTCAAGATGCGAATTCATTTTGAGCATTTCCTTGTTAATGTCGTTCCGAAGTTCCTCAAGATCGAGTTTAAGCTGGTCTTTTGAAGTGGTGGTCTGCGTAGTTTCCTTACTTGGTTCTTCAGCATCGAGCCTTTGTTTAAAACCTGCCAGCATCTGTTCTATGTTTTCTTTATACTTTCCAAATTCCGCGCGTATTGCCGCCGCCTCACCGGTTGGTACACCTTTTCCCATTTCGTAATATGGCCGGTTATGCAGGGTCCTCTTGTACCGATCGAGCTTCGCGTTTGCCTTTGGAAGGTGCACAAAGTCTCAATAGAGTGCGCTACTTGTCACGCGATCCTTGATCGTGCAGGTTCTAAACAATGCTCGGCTTAGGCCTAGACTACGAGTAAATGTATGGTTATGAGCAATTCGTCGAACATTCTTCAAGCGACACTTGTAATATTTTCTCCTTATCAGTTGTTATTTACCTTGCAGTTTGAAGAATCATTCTATAACGCTTGATTCCGTGTTGTATTCGATGTTCTTTACCCACCGTCACTCAGGCTACACATGAAGAGTCGCCATCTTGAGTCGCAGTCTTCAGGCTCTTCTACCTAGTGATGTAAATTTTCATGAAAAGTCAAATTTGTGAAAACTTTGCTGAAAACTTCGCTGAAAACTTTTCAAGCTGTGAAAAGTTCATGTTTAGAATATTAGAATATTTATTTGGGTTCAATTTTACATTTTGATGACAATAATTTGTGTATTGTATTACCCTTATTTGTGGCCTGACTTGTAGTGTTTGGCCTATATATTAAGTAAGAACATTTCATAAAGATAAAGATAATTAATAAGAACATTTCATAAAGATAAAGATAATTGTGTATATAGGCTATACCATACTTAATTCTAGATATTATAAATACATTTTTGTTTGTCCTAATTCATGGCCTAGCTAGTTTTGGCCTAGCTATGTCTAGGTATATATTCATTTAACTTATCTAATTGTAGTCTATTTATATAATACTTTGCACAATATTTAGTAACACAATATTTAGCTAAATACTTAAATCTAAAGAGGTAGTGTTTTTAGGTTACCGTGCTCTTTTATCCAAGAATTCGTTTATGCTGTAAAACTGTTCTTTATTTAGGAAATCTGCAAGTCTTTTTTTAAAAATATTTGTAGAATTTGATGCCTTTACATTCTTTGGAAGTTTATTATATATTTTAATTTTTATGTATTCTGAATTTAATTGTCCCTTTTTTGTGTTGAAGTGGTTTTGTGAAAGTTCGGTGTTATGTCGAGTCATGTGTTGGTGTGTTTGGCCTTGCGTTTGAATGGTGTGAATTCTTTTCCTTATGGAGAGTGCTGCTTCATATATATACAAACTGTAAAGGGAGAATATCTTTAGTTGTGTGAAGATGGGTTTACAAGATGTTCTAGGATTTGCCTTCACTATTGCTCTGACTGCCCTTTTTTGAATTTTGAATATCTGTTTTGTTGATGGTGCGGTCCCCCATAGGGTTATTCCATAACTTAAGTGTGATTTGAAGTATGAGTTGTAGACTATTTTTGCTGTTTTTATGTTCGATATATTTCTGATCTGTCTGATCGCGAAGCATGCCGAGTTGAGTTTCTTTGTAAGGTTTTCAATGTGTGGATTCCATGTCAGAGTGTTGTCTATTTTAAGTCCTAGAAATTGTGTGTTTTTTGAGTTTTGTATCTTTGAGTTAGTGTGTTTGTTTGTTAATTCTCCTATCTGTTCGGAGTTCTTTTCCCTTTTTGTCGAGTTAAAGTGAATAAAAGTAGTTTTTGTTTCGTTTAATATTAATTTGTTTGCTAGGAGCCACTTTGTAGCTTTTTCCAATTCTAGTTCTGCTGATTCTTTTAGTGAAAGGTTTTTTGTTGCTGTGGAGAGGATGCTTGTGTCGTCAGCAAATATTTCAATTAATTCTATGATGTTTGGCAAGTCGTTTATGTAGATAATAAATAGAAGTGGTCCTAGAATCGAGCCTTGTGGCACTCCATGTTCTGAGGCTTGCATGTGAGAATTTATTTTGGTTGTGTTTTTTGAGTTTTGCATTGTTATTTCTGTGTATTGTTGTCGGTTTGATAGGTATGATTTAAATAATTTGTGGGGTTTTCCTCTGATCCCATAATGATGTAGCTTGTCAAGAAGAATTTGGTGATTTACACAGTCAAACGCCTTTGACAGGTCACAGAAAATACCAATGAGGGGAGAGCCTTTGTCTAGGGAGTTACTAATTTCATTTACGAATTTCTCTATTGTGTATATGGTGTTTTTCCCCTTCCTGAATCCGTTTTGTTTGGTGGATAGTATGTTGTGTTTTTCTAGAAAGTTTGTAATTTTAATTGCCAAGATTTTTCCAAAGATTTTTGATATTGCTGGTAGAAGTGCTATTGGTCTATAGTTATTTATTTCCATCTTATTTCCTTTTTTTTAGTATTGGGATGATTTTTGCAATTTTTAATTTGTCAGGGAAGGTTCCCTCATCTAAGCATAGGTTGAACATTTGTTTGAGTGGTGTGGCTAATTCTATTATACATTCTTGTATTAAACTAATTGGTATAAGATCTATCCCTGTTGAGTTTTTGCTTTTTAGCATCCTTGTTGTTTTTATTATTTCATTTTCATCTGTTTGATGTATATAGATTGAGGTTTGTGGTGATGTAGTCTTATGTAGGTAGTCTTTGTATGTCATGTCGTTTGTTTTGTTGTTGTTGTTGTTGTTGTTGTTGTTGTTGTTGTTGTTGTTGTTGTTGTTGTTGTTGTCTTGGAGTCGTGTTGCTGTTGTGGCAAAGAACTCGTTGAACGTGTTTGATATAACACTTGCATCACTTCTTCCCTTTTTTAAAACGCCTGCGTAAGTCTTCCTCTCTAATCCAGCCCAATTAGCGTCTTGCATATCACCCTCATTCATTTTTGTAACCGTTACTATGTCTTTTATATATTTTTTCAGCTCATTAACTGCATTTAGTGCCTCCATAACCCCACTTTTTACATGTGCAATACCCGAGAAGGTTAGGTTGCATTCATCACAAAACCATTTAATTGATTTTTTACGTGCTAGTAACTCCCAACTCTTTTTTCGTGATATCTGCACACTTAATATGATACCATTTATCGCATATTCCATCACAGCCTATAACTTCTTTATCCTCCTCAACAATATTTTTGTTACACCTACTCAGACCACACTCTTGTACGTCCGCCATCTTGGTGACGGTGGTTTAGGCCTACGCAACGCGAGTTTTCCGTCGAGTCTTTTCTACTGTCGTAATTTTGATTTTTTACATCGCAGTTTGGATTACTGTTTTCTTTATTTTTTTGTTGATTTACTGAGTTTATAAAGTATCTAGATGTGGTCCACTTTTTATGAAAACTATCACTCGCCATCTTGTGGTGCTGTTTGGGTTAAGAGGACGAAGGCATTAGCCGCTCCGCGCGACTCTACCCAGAGATCGCGCCACCGTGGAACGGCACATTGGCGGTTGTTGGTGCGATGCGGAGAGGCGCGGGGTACGGTAAAGCACTCGAGGGGAGGCAAGGCGGCGTAGTGGGAAAGCATGAGTCACGTGTCCGTGCGGTATATCGTTAGGCGGTGCCGCGGCCGCGCAACCTTAGTTATTTCCTAATCAAGTTACACGGCGGTAAAATGCAAACTCAAAGAGAGTTGTTGGTATAGGGACAATAATTGTAAATCTGTTTGTAAATCTCTAATTGACTATCTGTGACGTACTAAGGGCTATGATTATTATTATAATTATTATTATTATTATTATTATTATTATTATTATTATTATATTTTTTTTTTATTATTATTATTGCAACTATTGTTTTCACTGATTAATCACAGGTTATCGATCCCTGGTCCGATTGTCATTTCATTACACATCACAGTCACAGTCACACAACAGTATCTAGGTAGTCTAGAACAAACCCGCTCTCCGCGCATCCAGGATCAGGATGCGTGGTCTGGCAGTCATTTCATTTGACATAGTTCACACAACAGTATCTATAGGCTAGTCTAGGACAAGGTCCACTAAATCCCCTGGCGGGGTGTCGTCGAACTCCAAAACAAGATCATTCAATGAGATCTAAAATCGCCATTTTGGATCCAACTACAAAAATCTCATTATTATTTAAATAATCCTCACTAATAATGTGAGCTTACGCGTAAAGTATTTTGTTGAAAATATATATAGAATGTGAAGACAACATCTCACTACAGTTTGTTATTTTGCCTTTTTGGCCCATAATTTGTTTTGAAAGATCAATTCATTTGTTTTTCTGAAACATTCTCCCATTTGAATAACGTGATTTTTAACATTATAGAAATTAGAAAATTGTTTATAGTCTTATAGATGACCTTACTTCGCGCGCGCTACTAGCGATCTAATGGATCTTGGTCTAGGACGAACCCGCTCTCCGCACATCCAAGAGCAGAATGCGTGGTCTGACAGTCACACATCACAGTCACACAACGGTATCTAGGCTAGTCTGGGACAAACCCGCTCTCCGCGCATCCAGGAGCAGGATGCGTGGTCTGACAGTCATAACATTACACATCACAGTCACACAACAGTACCTAGGCTAGTCTGGGACAAACCCGCTCTCCGCCCATCCAGGAGCAGGATGCGTGGTCTGACAGTCATTTCATTACACATCACAGTCACACAACAGTATCTAGGCTAGTCTGGGACAAACCCGCTCTCGCCCATCCAGGAGCAGGATGCGTGGTCTGACAGTCATTTCATTACACATCACAGTCACACAACAGTATCTAGGCTAGTCTGGGACAAACCCGCTCTCGCCCATCCAGGAGCAGGATGCGTGGTCTGACAGTCATTTCATTACACATCACAGTCACACAACAGTATCTAGGCTAGTCTTGGACAAACCCGCTCTCCGCCCATCCAGAGAAGGCGGTAACACTATAGTTTATTGGTTTTTCGACAACGAAGGTGATATATAATACATTTCAAAATCTAGATATAGCAAAGGCAATAACGATTCTTCTCTGCAAGCATCTCTTCGAGTTACCTCATGCGTTACCCTGATAGTGTGAATTTAGCTCTCTTGCCTATATGCTAATACGATTTTTAAAGCTCACCCCAAACTTTAATAATGGTTAGTGTATAGAGCGATGGCAATTCTAATAAAAGTTTTCCCCGACTGGAGATCGAACCCAGGTGCATAACTAATATGTAATAAGTTGTGGCGTATGTTTATAGAAATATAGCAATGCAATTTGTAATACATTTTTGCCTCCACTGGGGATTAACATTTTAGGGTTTCAAAAATAAATAACAGTAACGCTTTATTTTTTTAAATTAAGTTTCGACCAGGCATAGTCCTGTCTTTCTCAAGATACAAAAATAAACGAATACCTAGTCATAACATTTAGATGCTTCAATGTTCCGTTCAAGTGTCCTTGAAATCAAGGAGAAAAACGCATCCCAAGATACGTTATGAACTTATGACAAGTTAATTCCAATATTTTCTAGACTTTGAAAAAAGAATTCAAACGTTTTAGTTTACAACAAAACACGATAACAAAACAATCACACTATCAGGAACTCACGAACTATCCCGAATAGGTGTTGATACAAAATTATATACATCCATATGATGTCTTCACTAACCTAATATTATATTTATATATATATCGGTGAGTGTACACGTAATCGTAGGCCTAATAGTACCGTACTTTGAAATATTCCACTAATGTATTACTGGTACTAACGTATTGAATGGTGGTGCTATATTTGGAATGACAGGATCATTTCGTTGAACAAAAAATGTGCCTGAGGAAGGTAGAACCGATTCATTCAAAAGATTCTCTTCATCGATTTTCTCTCCATTTTACAAGAGGGTTTTCACTACCCTTGGGATAGGCACGCTGTTTTCTGCGTACATTCAATTCTAAATGAGCTTTTCGTCTAACTTTTCTTATTTTGTCCTTTTTAGGCGCCATAATATTCCATTCTGGTCGACACTTATCACACGGTTATACTACACAAACCATGTATTAATAACACTACACAAAAATTAAACTTATTCGCGTTTTTGTGGGAGGAAAATGTGTTTATTTGCTATACAGCGTCAATAATAACACACACCTTCACTGAGAAAATATTATTTCAACTGTTACCCATTGATAAAGCCGCCGGACATTCGACATCAATGCACCCAGGTGCGCAGATTTTGTGTGGGGAAGGGGGGGGGGGGGGAGAGAGAGAGAAATTGACGTAAAAAGGACAGGAGAGCGTATCAGTGAACAGTTTCCGGGATAGGGCAACTTGCTAAAAGTCGAGACAACTGGACACATTCACTTTTCAGCGGGGTTTTTACGGTATTTTTAATAGGTGACGAGAGAAGTGAAGGACACAATTCCATAATTATCACCGACGGGGAGAGAGAGGAGAGAGAGAGAGAGAGAGAGAGAGAGAGAGAGAGAGAGAGAGAGAGAGAGAGAGAGCGCTGAGCAACGAACACTTGCACCGAAAATCAGTCGGGCACTTGCGTGCTGTGTGCCGCTGTCGGCTGTCGAAGCTTGTTGGCCAACTTCCCCTCCAACATGTGCGACGTAGCGACTCCGCGCTCGCAATACAAGTTGCAGGGGCAGCGGTATACTATCCCGCCATACGCAAAACTGTCGTTCGCTGTAGAAACTGTAGTGATAATGCGAAAATTATGAATTTTCTATATGTTTCGCAAGAGAGACTAAAGGACAGGCCTAGTAACACGAAATTTTGTTATCTGATTTAGAAAAATATTTATAATATCACTAAGTTGAAAAAAATTTTAATCGAAAATCGGTATTTTTGGGTATATTTATAATTCCTTTAGTAACATTACGCAAAAAAAATAAATTGATCATCTCAAAAACTGCAGAATTGGCAACGATTCTTCTGAAGGTCTGCACGCCCGCGTCCTCTTAATGAAAGCGTGATTGTGTAGACGTAGCCTAGGCTAGGGAGTGTCTATAATACGTAGAGAACCTTTAATACAACAATCCCACAGTTAATAGTGTACACTATACTTTAATAACAAATTGAAACTTACAAAAAACGAGGATGATGCCCTTCAACACAACACAACACAGCGTGAGCCAGGCGAGGCATGAGTGTGTGTGTGTGCCATAGCATGAGTGTGTGTAAGTGCCATAGCATTAGTCGCTTATCACCGTCGTTTCAACTTAAAATTTTGACAGCATGATTGGTAGGCCACTATGACCTATAGTAGGCCATAATGGCCTACCGTAGGTCAAAGATTATAAGTTTGTTAGGTCCTTAAACCTCTAAATCAGGAGGAAATACCATCATAGCATAGTTGTTAGGACAAGGAAAATTAATTGCAGGACATTTCATTGATGTATTACAAAATTATACGATGTTGATTGTTGATAATTACTTTAATAGGAACTTTTTATTATGAAATAGAGTATACAGAAGTAGGCAATGCATACTTTAAAAAAAAAATGCATCTAGGCCTAGTGGCCCACAATTTATAATGTAGCCTGATTAAAATGATGATCTAAAAAATGATGATAAAGTAAAAAATACAAATGTGTAATGTACAAAAAGAGGAAAATAAATAAAAAATATACTGCCTAACAGTATACAAATCCTATCCATATAGCCTACTAATTAATAATTAATAATTATTAAGTAATCAGTACCTACATAGTTTCATTTCATAGTACATTTCAAAACTCGACATTTAATATCTTATAAGTGGCAATATTTCCAGTATCGTTATTATTACTTCATACTTGGGCTTTAAAGCTATTCCGATTCGTTTTCCCTGCCCAGGGACTGCCACCTTATCGTGGTGGGCAGGTTTGCGTGCTTTGTTGATCCCGAGAGCTATGCCGGCGGAAGCGTATGCTTCTGGTAGGGCCACCCAAGCCGGACTGGTCGAGGAGGAGAAGTCAGACGAAGTGCAGTCCACACCCCAATCCCCTTTCCCCCCCACTGTCCCATTGAATATTTCTCCTCCCACTTGGCCCTGCCCTCCCTTGCTGGACTCCCGTATGACGACTCACGCGACGTACAATGGATCTGATTCGGATGTGGCTTTATTCTTCATTATCATCTTTCTCATCTTCATTATCACCCGCTCATCGTCTCGATTAGCCATCGTTGCATAAATATGAGACGTTAAGCCCCATTAATCAATCATCAATCCGATTCGTATTCCAAGACCTCCAGCTCCAGATCACGAGCAGCGATGGTCGTGGTACTGTGGATTGATTCAGCGTCCGACTCCGCTGTATCAACTTGACCTAAGCGGAGGCCTATAGTTTCTTCGGATTGCATAGGCTGTGGCCGTGGTTCTGGTTCTCCTTTTTGATTTTGTTGATGCTCCAACTGAAAATAATTCAAAATTGATAACTACTTAACACTCCATTTGTAGTAGACTACTTACTAGTTACTTTACTAGTAAAGATAAAGATAAAGATATTTATTCTTCAAGACATACATACATGGTAATTGTACAAAGTCTAAATCTCTGACGAGATGTGCGAAGAGTGGTCTGCGTGTGCATACAGCACAGACATGACGGGTGTTTCCATTACAACACAAAACAAAACAATATTTAAAGTTGAAATAATTAGCCTGTAATAGGAACTTTGCTTTGATGTATTATGCATCCTCTGTGCATCCTCAATTGAATATATTTAACACAATAACATTTAAAGTTGAAGTAATAAGCCTTTAATAAGAACTTTGTTTTGAACTTTTGTACATAATAAAGAAAGCCTATAGTACAGTAAGTCATTAACACTAGATTAAGTAAATGGAGATAATAGTTCCACAGCACATTTAAATACATTTAACAGCATGAAAACATTTAAGTAATTAGAGCTTACTACTGTAGGAACTTTTCGTTGAACTCTTGTACAGAATAAAAGGATTCATCGATTAACATATTTTTTAGCCTAAATTTGAATAATGATAGGCTAGTGCAGTCTTTTATTTCATATGGTAGTGCATTGTAGAGTAAGGTTCCCTGGTAAAATGGACTCTTTTGGCATTGTGTTGAAGTTTGCCTTTGAATTCTGATAAAGTTGTTTTGGCGAGTGTTATGTGAGTGTATGTCCAGGTTTGTTTCAAAGTCCTTGATGTTGCTTTTTACAAATGTCAGAAGTTGAATTATATATAAACAAGGCATGGTTAATATTTTTAATTTTTTAAAATGAATTCTGCAAGATTCTGTACGATTGAGATGGAGCATATTCCTGATGGCTCTCTTTGAAGTTTGAAAACAGTTTCCCACAGTACAGAGTTTCCACAGAAAATTATGCCATAGCTCATTTTTGAGTGAAACATTCCATAGTATTGGGTTTTTAATGTGTTTATATTAGCCATCTTAGACATAATTTAAATTGCAAAACAGCAGCTAGAAAGTTTGATACATAATGCGTTAATGTGGTTCGTCCAATCAAGATTCTCGTCAAGCTGTACACCCAGGAAGGGTACATGTGAATTTTGCTCAAGTAGTACATTCTGTACATTTAAAACTATTTGTAGAGGGACCGTATGCTTATTCTTAAAATAAATTACTTTGGATTTTTTGGGATTTAGAGATAAAAAGTTTGCATCAAACCAGTTATTTATCTCTGCCATTACAAAATTAGCCTTGGACAATAATTCAGCAAAATTTGTATTTGTAATTAGGACGTTTGAATCGTCGGCAAAGAGAGTTAACAAGTCTGCAGCGATGTTGCCCGGCAAATCATTAATATAGACAAGAAAGAGAATTGGTCCAAGTATAGACCCTTGTAGGACCCCTAATAAAACTTCCCCCCATTTGGAAAAATGATTTTTCTCATTATTATTATTATTATTATTATCATCAGCTTGTTTAACACACGTTTCCTGTTTGTCACGTAGGATTTGAACCAATCATTAGCTATGCCTCTGATGCCATAATGTTCTAGTTTTTTAAGTAGAATGGTGTGATTTACACTGTCAAAGGCTTTGCTTAGGTCACAGAAAATGCCTATCGTGTGCTCCTTTTTATTTAATGTTTTGTAAATATATTCTGTAAATTTAGTTATAGCCGACATTGTTGATCTGTTCTTATGGAATCCATGTTGATTGGGGGAAAGTATATTATTTTCATTCAAGAAACTCATTAGCCTTTTGAGCATAACCCGCTCCAAAATTTTTGAAAAAACTGGTGGGAGAGAAATAGGCCTATAGTTATCAGGCGAGTTTTTGGCCCCTTTTTTGAATAGCGGAATTACTTTCGAGACCTTTAATTCATCGTGGAAAATTCCAGTTTCTAAGGAATAAGGATGCATTAAATAATTCTACAAGTGGTTCGGCCAGGTATTTGGCATATTTCTTTAGTATAAAGTTAGGGATTTCATCTAGCCCAGACGAATTTTGATTACTTGATTGTTGTAGAAGGGACAACATTTCTGGTTTAGTGACGGGATGTAAAAAAATTGAATTGTTTACCCTTACACTAACATTGTTGAGTAATTTGATTGATTCAATATCATTTAGAAACTTGTTAGGCATGTTTAAAGAAGCAGCTGTGAGGAAGAACGTATTAAATATGTTGGCAACAGTTTCAGGATTATTTGTGACACTTCCATTGTAGACCGGACGCCGCCCCAGAAATATGTTTTGCACTGCTGCACCCCTTTTGAGGCAGAAAATGCAATATGCCATAAGTTAGACGAAGTAAATGTGCATCTCAAGTCACCGTGCCTTTTTTGCCTCAGTGGTGCAAACGCCGAATAATTTAATTTGAAATTCATAATTTTTGCTATTGTATCGCACGCATATGATTGAATATAGTCGTGTATCATCACTATTTACTATGATACGACGACGTGTAATATATCAAATGAAAGATCTTGAAACGCTTGTTCATAAGATATGCAATGGCAGTTCATCAGATGGATGAAACTAAACACAAATCGTGAATTAATTACGGAATTAATCTACTTCGAAGGAAGCTTCTTTTATCAGTTTTTTTTACAATAGTAGAAATGAAAAAAACATTGCAACTAATAGCTCATACAATGCATCATAGTGTAAGCTTTAGATATTGTCTCTTGTCAGTTTTATGTATTATTATTATTATTATTATTATTACGCCCACAATGAACAATAATAGTGAACCACGTGACCGTCTTACGGAAACCATGAAAGTTTGTTTTTATCCATGCAAGGTCACAGTAATTTTTATTTGGTGCAAAATGTACTTTAAAGTGGACATAATACTAAATTGTATGTTAGGAACAGTCAGTTATGGATTTTTGTATTTTTGTTTAGTAAACAAAGAATATTATAGTATCCCGTCTGGGCCCAGGGAAGAATAGGCCCAGAGTGACTGCTAGTCGTAAGAGGCGACAAAAGGAGACCCGTTTCGGCCCGGGGTAGAATAGGCCCAGAGTGACTCTGCTAGTCGTAAGAGGCGACAAAAGGAGACCCTGGCCCTCCCCCCCACTCCTCCAACATGGCTAAGCCCCTCCCTTGCTGGATTCCCATATGACGACCCACGCGACGTACAATGGATCTGATTCGGATCTGGCTTTATTCTTCATCATCATCTTTCTCATCTTCATTATCACCCGCTCATCGTCTCGATTAGCCATTGTTGCAAAAATATGAGACGTTAAGCCCCATTAATCAATCAATCAATCCGAGATATTCATTGAGATTGTTACATACCTTGGCCTCAGAGTCCTCCCATGATTCCCGAGCACTTTCAGCTATGCCGGCGGAAGCGTATGCTTCTGGTAGGGCCACCCTAGCCGGACAGGTCGAGGAGGAGAAGTCAGACGAAGTGCAGTCCACACCCCAAGCCCCTTTTCTCCACCTTCCCCTTTCCACCCCGCCCTCCTATTGGCCCCCTATTTCATCTTCATATATCACCCACTCATTGTCTCGATTAGCCTCGTTGCAAAAATATGAGACGTTAAGCCCAAATAATCCAAACACCATACATATTACATAATGATATTGTTTCTTCGGGACTGGTTCTCGAGGTAGTCCAACTTGCTCTCGAGGGTTTCTACTTTAGTCAGCAGATCGTTATTGGTAGCCTGCAGTTTATTATGGTCGTCCTTAAGAGCCGCCGTGTAGATTTCGAGAGACTGCAGCCTGGTCTCGAGAGAAGATTTAATGTCTTCAATATTCTGGTTGGTAGCATGGAGGTCTCCGGAGATTTGTTTAACTGCTGAGTTAGTTTCTTTTACCAAAGTGGCCACTTCTTTCAATTCGACAAGCATTTCCCGTCCGTTTGTAGCCATGCTCATACAAACACGAGAATCCGCGCTGAAAAGTGAGGTTTAAGCTGAACCGATGCACGTGGGTGGCTAGGAAGTGCGGAGTAGTTGCGATGTTTGTTGAAATGCGCTGGTTCCGAAATCTCATTTTACGATTCTACAGATTGAGATCTACAGATTATTACTCACTTGCTCAGCTTTAGTCACTCATACATTCCAAAATCTTTACATTAATATAGAGCTAATTGCACTTTTGTAGGACCACCGCCATGTTCACCGCCACACAGTAAGTAGTAACTTCGATTAGGATTAAAAATAGAATCCTTCTACAAACACTCACCTTTAAATTATGATTCACATAAACAATTTTGGAGGCCCGTTCGTCTGTTAATCGATTACGCTTAGAAGTGTGAATATTTGAGTAGGTGCTGACTGCTGAAGGACCTTTCACATGCTGCGGAAGTAGCAGGGAGCGACAAGATGTTAACTGCGAGTTTCGACAGCATTGTGCCACAACAGAAAGCTTTCCACCACGTAACATTAGTGTTGTTTTTGCCGCCGTCCCCAAAAGCTGTTTGGAGAAGAGACCGCTCTTTGTTTTGAAGTCGGCATACTCTGCCAAAATGACCTGTTCATCTAGGTCATCAGAATTTCTTGCCGTAAGTGAAATAAATTCAGTAGCATCTTATTCTTCTGAATTGTTCTTATGAGCTCCACAGTACTTTGGGTCTAGTATGTTAGCTGCTCGATGTAGATTAGTAATACAGAATTCTTTCCTTTTCTCAAGTATTTTAAAAACCGTGTCTTCTTCGGATTTTAAAACCGGCGCTTTGGCCACGTTTCTTATGAAAATATTTTCAAGATCGTGGAAAATCCTGCAAACTGAGCTAATCTGAGGCTTGTCTCCTTCAATTTGTGTAAAATTGTCAACAACTGGTTTCAGAAGTTCGTAGAAATGAAGGATACAGTCCCAAAATATTTCTGAAATTACCAAACCTTTCGATTGTTTTGACAATTGTTTATTGGACTCACCATCAATTGCCATTTGTTTCAGTGTCTTTTTGTTAGCTAATAAACTTTCCATCATAAATACCTGAGTGCCCCATCGTGTTCCTACTGGCAACTTTAACGAGGTAGTGGAATTGTTTTTTCTTGGGTTTCCAGGAATACAGCCTTCAGTAAAGGAGAGTCGAGAATTTCTTTTACAACCGTTTTCGACTCTGAAATTACCTTGTCTATGGATTTTATTTGACAAGATCGTTAGCTAAAAGATTTAATCCATGTGCAGCACATCCATATGCTGATATGTGCTTGTGCATTTCCGTGATAATCTTCCACGCACTCTTCATGTTAAGCGCATTATCTGTAACTATGCCTGCAAATTTGTGTATGCCCTCTTCTTCCATGAAATTTATCTGTTAGTTTTGGGCAGGATTAAGTTGTTTTAACAGGATTAGGTTGCAGAGAAAACAAATGGACATCCAAGAAAGATGATTTAATGGTGGATACTGAAAAAACACTATTACTAACGTAACAGCTAACAACTTCGAATACCGCTACAGCATTACCAACTTAGATAGTTAATACAACAACAACAACAAGTAAATGTCACCTGATGTGTCACCAATCTCAACACTTCCCCTTGACGTTTACTTGTTTTAAAAAAAAACACTTTATGACATAAAAAACAAAATTTCAAACTTCTGAAATTGCAAATTATTACACAATACAAAGACATATTTCAAACTTGCACAATTTCGATGCTTTAACTTAATAGTTTTTACCCCAAACCCATCTTTTTTACAAACTCTTTAGTTTTTGGTCCAGATAAAGGTTTCGTCATGATATCAGCAATATTTTCATCTGACTTCACAAAGATAAATTTAACATCCCCTTCCAATACCTTCTCTCGGATGTCATGGTATGCAATATCAATATGTTTTGTTCTGTCAGAAACTATTACAATTTTAGCAATTTCCATAGCTCCCTGATTATCTACAAATATTTGTATTTGTCCCTCAACAAATCTTCCTTGTCCTATCTCCTGAAAGAGACTTTTTAACCATACGATCTCTTTAACAACTTCATACATTGCTAAATACTCGGCCATAGTAGACGAGTTTGCTACACATCGTTGTTTTCTACTCTGCCATACGATTGGTCCATTCGCAAGAAAAATAACAAAACCACTAATTGACTTGCGGTCTTCCTTGTCATTACCCCAATCTGCATCGCAATAAACATAAATGGGTTTACCTTCCTTCTTGTATACCAAGCCCTTGTTGGCTGTACCCTTTACGTATCTTAACAGATGTTTGACTTGCTCCCAATCTGAAATCTTAGGTTGAACACACTTTTGACTGAGTTTACATATCTGTGGTGTGTAGGCAAAAGGACTTAAGTCATGTTTCTTTAAATGTTCAGGAGAGCAAGTACAAACTTTTAAAAAATCCTGCAAATCAGCATATCATTAATCGCATGATCACCCATGCCTATTAGACACTTATGATTATCTGGAAATAAAATACAGCAAAAAATTTCAAATAAATTGAAAATTGACAAAATTGACTGACTTATGTCTTTTTGCTAAGTCAAAATTTGTCAGTTGTAAAAATTTATGATCAATAAGTCTTTATGCAAAGTATGATTGCTAGGTATAATTTCTGTTTATTTAAGATCAGTATACATTTCACAGGTTTACATTGAAGAAATAACAGTATTTTGTATACAAGTGGTATATTTTTAACTATTCAGCATCACTGAAATATCTGTCTACATCGGGATCGGTGTCTCGTTGATTGTCAGCTGTTTTTATGTTTAAATAAAACTGTCTAAAAATAGGATTAATAAGAGGAAGCATATCCATTAAGTCCTTTTTCTTTTCAACACTAATTGTAAGGGGGCCATTGTAACATAGTTGTAAAGTTATAGGTAGTGACTGCTTCCGACCACGGCGACAGTAACTCACAACTTTAAATGGCTCCTCGTTTATTAGTTTGGTTTTGTATTTAACAACACCAAATTCTTTTGAATAGCAAAGCCATTTTATTTCCCGCCAGTTGACTTTATCCCCCTCTTCATTAACTTTGCGAGCTTGAAGTGGCCCTTTAAGCAACAACGCAAAATCAAAGAAGTCGGAGCATTCCATTTCTACTACCTTATACACATGCTTTTTACCCACACTGCGCACAAGTTGATACCAATCGTGTGGGTGATGAATAGGCAAATTGGTAGCCTTTTTCTTCCTTTCTATGGCAGCGTGGTCTACGTCACACTCCATATGCGTGTGGCCAGGAATTAGGAATTTGTGATTAATCTCCACCAAGGTTGGATGATCTTTCATTGCCAACTGGAACATAGCTGCAACGTGCGTGTTTTTGTTTTGACCTCCGCATGTGTCAGAGTAGTAGGTCACATGTGTTGTACCTGGAGGAATGGAATTTGTCAGATGTTTGTATAAACACGAACCAATTTGATTGGCACCTCGGCCAGCAATTGTCTCGTCCCACATGTAACAAATAGGTTCATTGGTTGCACAGTCATGAACCGTCAGATTAAATGTATACAGTTGCCGCTTGTAGAATACCACAGATGTCTTCAAAAATGGTGTAGGCAGACACTGTTGTAGATCGAATGTGTAGGTTTGATGGGTTAAATTAATTTTTGAGTTTTCCTTGTCATTGCTTTTCGCCAAATATGCCCGGTCGGCTTCTTCCTGATGTGCAGCAAGTTTATTCTGGACCTCATTCTTTCCATCTCCTTCCGTTACTTTTATTTCCATATTGAGCAAATCGCACGTATTACATGTATCAAGTTTGGGTTTTTTGAATTTTAAGTTCAGTGCATGAAACTCTCTGGAGTAAATTTTTCTAGATACCGGCTTTTGAGAAATCAGATTCTTGCTTTCGCAGTAGAGACTATACATAGTGTTTAAGTTCAGGTCGGCTGCAAGATATTTGACGCTTGAATCTCGTCTTGTATAATGGCTTTCGTATGCAGGAAATGAGTTTATGTGAGCCCTGATCTCGTCTACCGATAAGTCTGATGTTTTGTTTACAGGTATATGCTTTCCTCGCTGGTCCTTAGTTGTAGCTCCCGATGTTGTTTTACATTTGTTTTTCATCAAACTTACAATGAATTTGTCTGTTTCTGCCAAAGTATCAAGAAAACAAGATTTACATACATTTGTCCTTTGCCCATGGACTTCAAGGTTGTACTGAAATGATAACTGTCGGTTTTTCATTTTCGTTTCATCATCTGTTCTCTTTCGCTGTGTTTGTTTTTTCTGCATAGTCACTAACCCTGCTGCATATGCAACTCTAGAGTCATATGACCCCAGAGCCCAATACTCATCGAAGATTTCTTGGCATACATCATCCGTTAGGTTGTCTTTGCACCTTTTTCTGCAATTACGAAGAGTTCGTCTTACTCTTTTAGAAACTGCCTTTCCCTTCAAAGTTACATATGCATTTCCAGAATCTCGCAGCTTTTTCCTTTCTTTCTTTTTACTTTGTTTGTTTAAGTCATGTTGTAGTAATTGATTAATGCCTTGCAGATTGGCAAGAGGTTCATCATCATCCGTGCTCATCTCTGAAAGTATCCCTTGTGTATCCTCTTTAGGATCATATGATGGATCATCACCATCATTTAGACTCCTGTTCTTCAGAGATCGGACTATCAGCAAGTGGCCATCTTGATGTGGAAGGTTGTGTATCATCAATGAGGATAGGAATCTCATCATATTCATTTGGCGTTATTTCAGTAGTGTCATCCAAATGGTTAGATAAATGCACGTCCATAGGACTTGAAGGATCTTCAGCATTTTGCAAAATTTCAATCACACATGTTTCTCCATTTACAGTATAATGGGTAGGTTTAACGGTAGATAGACGAATAATATTTTTTGGGAAGAACGGCTCAGACCATCCATCTGATGCAGTAACAGGTTCTTTAAAAGAAGACAGATAAATCGTATTTTCTGGGAAGAATGGTTCGCAATGTCCAACTGATGCAGAAACAATTTCTTTAGCAGGAGGTAGATGAATCGTATTTTCTGGGAAGAATGGCTCGCAATGTCCAACTGATGCAGAAACAATTTCTTTAGCAGGAGGTAGATGAATCGTATTTTCTGGGAAGAATGGCTCGCAATGTCCAACTGATGCAGAAACAATTTCTTTAGCAGGAGGTAGATGAATCGTATTTTCTGGGAAGAATGGCTCGCAATGTCCAACTGATGCAGAAACAATTTCTTTAGCAGGAGGTAGATGAATCGTATTTTCTGGGAAGAATGGCTCGCAATGTCCAACTGATGCAGAAACAATTTCTTTAGCAGGAGGTAGATGAATCGTATTTTCTGGGAAGAATGGCTCGCAATGTCCAACTGATACAGTAACGATTTCTTTAGCAGGAAGTAGATGAATGGTCTTTTCTGGGAATATTGGGTCGGGCCGTCTAAGTGCTGCAGTACCGAATTCTGTAAAAAATTGCATTGTCTAAGTAATTACCCGAAATAGGCCTACCCCTGCTAGGCTTAGGCCTACGCAGCTATATTAAAGTTCAATGTTTTTTTATTAAGGCTCCGACCTAATGAGATTTTTATGACGAACATCTAGAGGATGAAGCCGAATTCACACAAAGTCACAAGGTATTGCAATAGTCACAAGGTTTTGCATTAGTTATAAGAATAGTCCACAAGCTTTACATTGTGTTGCGTCTCATTGGCTTGTTATGTGACGTTTCAACGCATGACTGGTCCGTCGCAAGACTTATGGCAGTCTAATACTGCAATTATTGCAATTGCTAGGCCTAGGCCTAGGCCTACGCCTAGGCATATTGCATGGGAACCCTTGTACGTAATCGCTATTCCCAACACGGCTTATTACTTAACCTAAACCTTATGACTTTCTGTGCATCGAGCTTAAGCCCGGTTTAGCCAATGTTATAAATGATATTTTAAGGTTAGGGATAGGCTAGGGCCTAGGCCATTAACCAGTGTATTGTTTCACTAACCTGGTGTTTCACCTCGTGCATGCTGCAGCTCCCGTCTCCCCAAATCTACGATTCTTTTTGCACGATCAGACATTTCAAATAGGGCCTATCAATCTTCCAAACATAAATAACTTGTCATTACAAAATGAGGAAGCTACTCTCATGCACACACACTTCCTTTCCTATCCTTGTTCTTCTTCTTCTTCTACCACTTTCTGTGACTTGTGTCCTTATGACTGAAAATATTTTCTAATAATATTTGGCTATGTTCAGCCAAAAAGACATAAGTCAACATATGTCTTTTTGCATGCCCACGAACTCTACCAACGTAACTTATAACTATTTGCACCATGCTCAAAGTAACCTTCTTTATCGACATTGACTTATATCCTTTTGCCAGACCGTAGATTGTTTTTTTTAAATAATATACATTGACTTAACTCAATTCATGAAAAATTTTGACTTATGTCCTTTTGCCTACACACCACAGATATTGACAGTGAAATATCGGGTCTCGTACCATTTCCTAAATACAATAAATGCCCAATGGCCCTTCTGTATACTGTTTCATTGAAGTTACCTTCTTCTTTTGTAGTAACAAAACCTAACCTCATTGGAGCTGAAACACTCGCAGAATCTGACATGTTAAATTCTGTTAACATTTTCTGAACATGACCTTCTTGATCAACTTTCAACTTTGACAAGTGATCTCTACAGATTTTCATAGATAACAAGTGCTTCACATTTCCCAGGTCCTTTATATCCATTTCAAGAAATAATCTTTTCTTAAACTTTGACACCAATTCATGTTTGCCTATTATCATTCAATCGTCAACATACATTCCTACAACAACATCCTTCATTACATAGATACATGGTTCACTTACACAACGTTTCAGACGTAAAGCCTGTAGCTTCTTATCAGCTAAAGTGTTCCAATTACGCCCTGATTGGTGTAAACCATACAAACTCTTGTTTAATTTCCATACATATTCTTTACCACTTTTGTCAGTTTCTTCATACCATTTTGGGTGTTCTACATAAACATCATCTTTGATCGGACTTTTCAAGAAAGCAGAATTTATATCACAATGATCAACGGTCCAACCATTTTCTACAGCTAGAGCTAATAAAACTCTTACAGATTTCTTTCTTAGCACTGGACTAGAAACATCAAAATAATCAACATTTGGCACTTGACTATAACCTTGAGCTACAATTCTTGCCTTTAAAACGATTGACATTTCCATTTTCATTTGATTTTATTTTGAACACCCATTTGGTCCCAACGACATTTACATTATGTGGTCTCTCAACAACTTCAAAAACATTGTTTTCCATCATTTTCTGCATTTCCTCTTTCATTGCATTTTTCCATTTTTCTACATATCGGCCCGACAAGGCTTGCTCTACATTGTTTGGTTCAATTTCCAGGTTTAAATTTACAACATTACAACAGGGTCCTGTACATTTTTTCTTCGATTTTCGTTCTCTATTAGACCTCCTGAGATTTGGTTCTAATTCTCTATCCTCTTCACCCTCTCTATTATCTTCTTCTTCTTCTACCTCTACCTCTATATCCTCTACTCTTTCTTCATCTTCTACCTCTCTATCTTCCCCTCTTTCTTCATTTATCTCTCTATCTTCCACTCTTTCTTCATTTATCTCTCTATCTTCCCCTCCTCCATGTATCTCATCATCACTACTACTGACACTTAAGGTGTACAGATTTTCCTTCCTCTCATCTACTGACAGTTTTGATCCCTTATCACGTTTGAACGGAAAAACGTTTTCATCAAAGACAACTTCCCTGCTCACCTCTATTTTTCTTTTCTGAATATTCCATAGTCTATAGGCACAAGCATCCTGTTGAAAACCAAGGTATACACACTCAACTGCTCTCGCATCTAACTTTTTACGTCCGGAGATTACAGTCATCAACGCCTTGCATCCAAATACCTTGAATCTCTCTAACTCATCCAATCTCAGTTCCTTTCCTGCCCATAATTCCAACGGAATTTTTCCCTTTGTTGCTACTGAAGGACAAATGTTTCTGATACAGCATGCATGGCTTAAGGCTTCTGCCCAAAAATACTGTGGTAAACCTGATTCAACAAGCATACACCTCACCATGTTTAACAAAGTCAAGTTTATTCTTTCTGCTTTTCCATTTTGCTGTGGTGTGTATGGTGCTGTAACTTTATGACTGATACCATTTTGTTTTAAATAGTTTTCAAAATCTTTTCCTGTATACTCTCCTCCATTATCTGTCAACAAGCATTTGATTTTACGACTATGACATACTTCTACTGACTCTTTAAAAACTTTGAACTTTTCGAATACTTCGCCTTTACTTTTTAGTATCCCAACAGTGCAAAAGTTTGAATAATCATCCAAAAATGTTACATGATATTTCCCATTTCCTAAGGATAAAGGAGTCATAGGTCCTCCAAGATCAGAATGAATCAAATCAAGTGGTTTTCAGTTCTGTGCTCAGTTCTAGAAACAAACCTTTTCCTTTTTGCCTTTCCCAAAACGCAAGTTTCACATATTTGCTGTTTCTCTTCTACGCTTCTTTTGTCTAGATTCAACAAGGTGATATCTGCTAACACCTGTTCACAACTGTGACCTAATTTACGATGCCACAACTCGAAAGTTGCCCTATGTGCACTTGCATTTACAGTCTTAGAATACTCGTCAGTTTCGACATTTGCACAACTAGCATCTTTACTGAACTTGTTTAAGGTATCAACAACAAACAGTTCACCCCTTCTGATTGCAGTGAATATTACTTTACCAGCTTTTGATTTTACTTCAGCCTTATCTAAAGCACAAGTCACCAAGTACCCACGCTTTACTAACTGGTTTACTGAAATCAAGTTCACATTCAATCTAGGTACTAACAATGTGTTTTCTAAACCTATATCTATTCCACCACATTCATCAACAAGTTGAAGCACAACAGTACCTGATCCAGCAACGTCTCGTTTTTCTCCGTCTGCGACCGACACTGTTCCTTTCACATTTTGAATTGCTTTCATGTACTCTGGATGATATGTCATGTGGTCTGTAGCTCCACCATCTAACAACCATTCAGTTATTATACAGTTTTTAGCTACACTTTTAGTACTACACAAAGCTACATATTCCCGTTTTGCACTTGCGACACTCGCTTTCTTCTCTGGTTCTTCTTGTTTCTTATCTTCTTTCTTTTTGTCTTGGTTTTGGCCTTTCTTCGGAAGACGACAGTGTTTAGCCATATGACCAAACTTCCCACAGTTGAAGCAGTTTCTATGAGGTGGTTTGTCATCCTTCTTTTCTTCTGAAGATTTTTCACTATTTGTAGGCTTATACGGGGTTTTTCTTGCTAGTAGAGCTTTAGCTTGCTCCTTTTCTTGCTCTATCCTGGTTTCTTCTGCTATGAGAATAGGCTTTACCTTTGACAGGGTCAGACTTTTCTCATCTCTTGCTGTATGTCTTACGACACCATCATATTCTGCTGGTAGACCCATCAGAATAAGTAGAACCAAGGTCCTTTCTTCGAACTCAACCAGGCCTGTATTTGATACTTCTCTGTGTCTAGCTGTTAATTTAGCTATATATTCCCTCATGGCACACCATCTTCCTTATCAAACCGCATCAACGACTTTAACAAGAGAATCTGTTGAAATGGATCTCTTTCACAATTATTTCTCTTCAAAATGTCCCAAGCTTCTTTTGCTGACTTTACCTCGCCAATGTCTTCGAGATAAATGTCCTCTACACTCTGCTTGATGAACGCAAGGGCCCTCTTATTCGCTGATCGTCGATTTGCTGTTAGATCTTCTATCTCGACGTCTTGCCATCCTGGATCTACTGCTTCCCAACAATCTCGACTGTCTAAAATCGCTTGCACTTGACATGACCAAGCGTAATAGTTCTTTGATCCAAGCTTACTGATCGTATTGCTGTCTCTTGACGATGCCATGTTTAGTTAGGCGTTAGGCTAAGCCTAGCTCCTTTGTTCTCGACCACGTTTTTCTAACCTCTAAACATCCTCTCAACTATTTCAACTTAAATCTCACCTATCTCGCCATATCACGATATAACTTTATCACTTTTCACTGAGTATCACCATTTTTCTACGCACCTGGGCCCATAACCTGTTAGTTTTGGGCAGGATTAAGTTGTTTTAACAGGATTAGGTTGCAGAGAAAACAAATGGACATCCAAGAAAGATGATTTAATGGTGGATACTGAAAAAACACTATTACCAACGTAACAGCTAACAACTTCGAATACCGCTACAGCATTACCAACTTAGATAGTTAATACAACAACAACAACAAGTAAATGTCACCTGATGTGTCACCAATCTCAACATTATCATGATTTCGCTCATGTACTGTCCTGTGTGGCTGTTGCTGCCAGTAGCTAGTGATTTGAAAAATACAGGCTCAGGAGTGGTAATGACGAAATTTACAATGCTGTGTTGGTTTATATTGGTCCACCCATCGCACATCAGGCCAAGGGAGCTGGCAGTATGGACACGCTGCTCTACGATTCCCTTAACACGAAGGTGCTCCGCATCTAGCAGAGGATTCGATCTCGTAGCGGGATGGCACTTTCCATATGGGACGTAAGGATTGGAACAGATTCTGCCAATGTATATTGTCCACGATCGATAAAGGAGTGCATGTGGCATAAATTGCTCGTGCCAACAGTTTGTTACACTTAACCTGTGTAAAGAGAATAACGTTATTAGCGTTTTAAATCGATTCAATTTCCAACAAAAACCATCAAACAATAATCACCTTATGTGGAAACTTCAATCTATGCACGGTGCACAGCACAGCGCACCGCAAAAGCCGTACCTAGTAAGCACTGCCCTGCCCCTATTGATAGGTAGGCTACTTTATTTATTAGGCTATTTGATGATGATTATTATTATTAAATTATTGTTATTATTTATTATTATTAATAGGCAATTGTCTTACCTGTTCACTGTCAAGACATCCTGCCACAAAAACTGGCCATACTCATCATGTTAATAGACAATGAAGTCGATAGCCTGGAAGGTAACCGAGGGCATTCAGGCGAGGTTTCATCAGTCGTTAAGCAATGTGCAATTGATGTACTAGTACTCTGTGTACTAGTGCTAGTAAAGTAAGAACTGATAGTGGGTTGACTGTCAACATCATCAACGTCGCCATTAGATTCGTTATCCATGTCGACTTCAGTGTCCACCCTTATTGCTTTCACCGTCGTAAAACCTGCCAGCATTTCACGTGCAGAAGCACGTTTCTTAGCATAAATATCCTTTACACTGACAGGACACTTGTTACATGTGTTGCCGAGATGGTTTTCCATTTTAGTTGCATTTATAGTGTGTTAGCGCAAACAAATACACAAAATGTCCAGTTCATAGAAACCGACTACAAATTTATTTTCACACAGAGTACTCAATATCACACAGAGAACACACAGTAAGTCCGCCCACACAGGTCAATGAACAGCGCAATACTACTCCAAAAAAACAGTATGGCGGCCAAAAAAACCTATCCTAGATAACCGCCTTCTTGCCTACTAAATTTATTTCTTTAACATTCGGCTATCCTGACGTAAATCGTCCTCGATTTCTATGTACTTATGCTAAATGGTTATAACTACTCTAAGAATGATAATCATAAGTGAATTCAAATTGATAATTAAACAATTTATAATTCAAAATGGTATTTAAACAATTAATCGTCCTTCAATCCTCCCTCCCTTTTTTTATGTGACAGTCCTTTAGATATTTTGGGAGTTTTCTCTGTCTCACGGTTTTTCTCGCTAACTCGGGACTTTCTTCATCTTCTGAATCTTCGCTCTGCGAACTGGGGTCCCCATCATCTTCAGTACTTTTGGATCCCCATCCTTTGAGCTGGGAGACATGTGCAGTAGTTGCATAGAGACGCCCTCCAGGTTGTTGAAGTTGACATACACGGTTAGTATCACCAGGAAGGATCTGGTTAACAACCAAGGGTCCATGGTATTTGGGTTGTGTCTTAGTTGACTCACCGGTCTGCGTAGGGGCTTTTCGCATGACGACAAGCTCTCCAATTTGGTATTTTGCACCGGCGAAATGTTTTTTATCAAACTTTTTCTTCATGGTGGCTTGTTTTGAGATGATAGTTTCACGAGTTTCTTCTTGCAATTGTCTTGGCAGTATCCACGGTTTTTGTTGCTCTACCGGAATCGCCTGGCGTAAGATACCATCTTGAAATCGTGGGATGTATCCGTACAATAATTCAAACGGAGATCGTCCTGTCGTTTTGTTTACTGCTCTGTTAAGGTTGCGTTGGACCGTTTCCATTTGAGCGTCCCAGTCTTGATGATTTGGGTCTTCCATTGCAGTAGTGATCACGGGAAGTACAGTTCGATTAACCCTCTCTATCTGGCCATTCGCTCTTGGATGCTTCGTAGAATTTAAAGTGTGCTTGATTCCATTACTCATGCAACATTCTTCCATAGCTTTTGAAGTATAGCATGAACCTCTGTCCGTAATTATACGCTCAGGTAGACCTCGTTCATTTATTAAAGTGTTTAGGGCCTTTAGAACATACCTTGTGCTTGTATCCTTAGCTGGGAAGAGGTAGACATATTTGGTTAAAATATCGATCATCACGAGTAGATCTTTGTTTCCACGTTTACTTCGTACAAAAGGACCAAGATGATCCAAGTGAACTATTTAGAAAGGTTTCGTACCGGGGGGTATAGGGTGCAGTAAGCCTTCTTTTTTACCACCTGGTGTTTTGTTCACAAGACATTCAAAACAATGAGCTATGTGGTGTTTTATGTATCTCCTCATTGCAGGGAACCAATATTGTTCCTGGATGTTTGCGACTGTCCTATCCAGTCCGAAGTGTCCGGCCAAGTCATGAAACTTAACGGCAATACTCTTGCGCATAGTTTTGGGAACCACAAAAAGGTACTTGGGGAGGTTCTCATTTTTCTCAATCTTCTTCATCAGAATTCCATTTTTCAACTCCACATTTTGCACTTTATTTATTTCTTCCTTAGTACGCTCACGGACTGGCTTCTGTAAAATGGTTACCACATAGTTCAAATCTTCATCGCTTCGCTGCATCATGAGTATTTGCTCTTCTAGGGTAAGTGTGAGGCAAACATCAAGTATTTCTGTAATTACTTCCTCCATAGTGTCCTGGCTTTCTTCCGTAGGTGCTCGACTATGGGAATCGATATGCAGCATTCGAGTTCCGGGACGATGGCGCACATCAAAGTTGAAATCGAGTAGTAGATTGTACATTCGTGCTACCACCGGATTCAGAGTTTTCTTCTCATTGAGGTAGGCCTATACTAATGCTTGGCAATCAGTGATTATAGTAAACTTAATGCCCAGAAGATATGGTCTTAGTCTGTCAACTGACCATACTATAGCCATCAATTCAAGACGTGAAGAGTGGTAAAACCTTTCTACTTCTGTAGTTCTCTTGCTGACGCAATGCACCAAGTGTAACTTTTTGTCAGCTCCTTCTTGTAAAAGCATTCCGGCCAATCCAACACTGCTAGCATCAGTGTGAAGCTCCGTCCGTGCTCCAGCATTATATATAGCCAGTATTGGTTTTGAAGTCAACGCTTCTTTCAGCTGGTCCACGGCGGCTTGCTGTTCTTCCTCCTAAGTGAACGGGATGTCCTTTTTCAGTAGTCTAGTAAGTGGTTCAGACTTTTTTACTAGACTTTTTTTTTAGACTTTTTTACTTTTTATTTATCAAAGATTGTGTTGCGTCGGCAAGACTTTTTATGGCACTAGTTCGCTCTTCTTCAATTTTCCTTTTTTCTTCCCATCTTGCTCGCTTCTCGGCGCTCTTCTCTTTATCTTTCTCTTGCCGAGCAGCAAGCTCATCCATTAAAGTGTTCCTCTCGTTGGCGCGTTTGCGACCTCGACTGAACAGACGATTCGGTGTGATATTGGAACTACTAGAACTCGCAGTTGCATCAGTGGATGATGAACTTCCCGGTGTCCCCACAACCAGCTCCTCCTGCTTGCCTACGGGTGCAGAATTGGTTGGCTCCTCTTCCAAATCAATTGAACCACTTATTATGTCTAGTGGAGGATTTATGTTGGCACGGTTTCCCAAAGCATTATTTATTTGCTCGAAGTACGCCCATGTGGTTCTGCTTCTACCTGTTTTAGAATTATTAGACACAATTTTCTTGTATGTAATAAAAAGGTTCCTCCATTTTTTGTCGCACATGTCGCCTGTGATGGATTTTGCAATCTCGGGTACAGCAGTTTTCATTGAGTGGGCCACATGATCCCATAACTTGTTTTTCTTTTCTTTGGGCGACTGGAATTTTGGATCAAGCCGTAGTCTGGTGTCGATCATTAACCTAATTGAGGCATCGGTCCATGTAAAAGCTGAAAATATTAATATGTCATAATAAATGCAATAAGGAAGCATTAGCTTAGTGGTGTGTGCATTAGGAATGAGATGAATGGTAGGGCAAATAGATCAGAATAACTTATACATTTAGGTAGATTTACTTTGGTCAATTCTTAGGCGAAAGAATATCCAGTGGGGAGATTGGGGCCGCAAGCCCTGATGTAGACCAGAGAGAGTTGGACTGAGCAGATTTGATTGCAATGCTTACAATTGCCGGCGCCTGTTAATTGTGTCAATGTGCCCAGTTGCTGTTATTTGAATTGAGAAGAGCGGCGGCATGGGAGCGGGGGCAAGGTGGACTATTAATCGCAGTCAAAAATTATTAAATGTTTAAACGTTGTGCACTTAAACGTGGCAGCCCTACAACTAAGCCTACTTTCCCAGTGCAAATCTCTCCCCGCACTATTTGTGAGCAATGATTCTAGTCTGAGTAAGATGGTTTGCAAGTACAAGAATAGAGGTGCTACAAAGGTAGGCCCGTCTAATCCTACAGTGATGGCCTACATATGCTTACATTTGCCGGTAGTCTCTGCAGAAGATCCGCTCTCATCCACCTCTTCAATAGGGGATATGGGTGAGTCGAGCCAATGGTCGAGCCCATTACTTGACCCTGCAGCTGACGAGCTGCCGAAGTTGGCTTCCATGTATGCCGCTGCGTATTTGGAATCTGAAAAAGTCACATTAGTTAATATTGAGACCTTACGACGTTGTATGAACTGGGCTCAACAACAAAATGGGTTAGCAGGATTGTACTGTAGGCTATGCCCCCTATGCCTATTTGCGAACCAAAGGCTATGGGCCTAAGCCAGCAGTTGAATTCTGGGACTGCTCTAGGCCTAGGCCCTACCCCTACAATACGGTAGGAGCTTGGTGGACTCCATGTAGTCCCACACTAGTCAAGCTATAGCCTAGTGCCTACTTTCATAAGTAGCCTAAATATAGGTGTAGGCCTAGCCTAGGCAAAAGTCTAGCCTGGGTATCATAATCAACCAAGCCCAATGCTAATACAACTGAGGAAGGGCCTAGGCTCAGCCTAGACATTGTATATCCTGCACTAGGCCCCTTTTATTGGGTGTACGTAGTCCTAAGCTAGGCCTAGCCTACCCTGCTTAAAATTCCCATTCGTTACGGTGAATGGTTACGGTTGAAATTACTATTGGATCCCATTGATTACGGTTACGACAGGGAACACGTAACAAACCAGAACCAACCGTTCACCGTAACGTGCCGTTTTATGGCCCCTTTCAAGTAATGAACGAGGACCCGTAACGAATGGGTATCAACCGTAACAAACTGGAACGTGTGCCGTAACAAATAGTAACCAGTGGGAATCAATGCTCACTCGTAACAAATGGGAATCAACCGTTAACAACGGGAATCTGCCGTAACAAATAGTAACCAGTGGTAATCGATGCTCATTTGTAACAAATGGGAATCTGCCGTAACAAATAGTAACCACCGATGCTCACCAGTAACAAATGAGAACCAACCGTAACAAATAGGAATATACCATAATTAATAGTAACCAATGCTGAGACTCATTGTGAAATGGCCAAAAAAGAGTAATACCGTTCTCGAGTTAACAATGTTTTAATGTTGTAAATGCAAGCAAATCTATACATGTTGCTATCATTTTTATGCCGCTACATTTGCAACTCAATATGTACTTGCGCGGACTATAACCTAATACGATATTTTACAATGTCATAACTAACTCTAAAATAAATCTATATCTAACTAAATTGAACTTATAACTAACTAACGTAACTTGAAATATGGTACAATTTTGTGAGAATTTGTCGATGTATAGGCTATCTCACTGGGACTGAGAGTGGGACATGTCTTCCGTCAAGAAGGTGTTCATTGCAGCCCCCTGCTGCTTGGACTTTATTTGTAGCCTCTTGTCCCTCCTCTCTTGGGTGGTCAGGAGTGTTCTGTTTAAGTCCGCAATTTTGTGTGAAGTCCGTTCGAAGGCCCCGTTGACAGTTTGTTCCAGTACGGCCGGTGAAGTCGCTTTCTTGACTAGCCAATGTCGATATGAACCTGAACAGAATAATGTCTTTACTTATTTATAGTAAGTGGACAGTATTGCACTGAGATAGGGGAGCCACACACAATCCACATTATGACATACTACATCTAATGTACATCTAATTAATTAATAAGGCTGTGTCGTAAGCTTCAGAATACTTTGGTTGAGCCAACTTTATGATTGGTAGACCATTGTGGTAGATGTTGTGTTTCCATTAGGAAATAACTAAATACAACGCAATTCGTCGTGATATACAAGCGGATTTATTCATGATCAGACAAAGTACAATGGTAGACCGGAAGACCCGGTTTTACAAATGGCTGCTAGGAAAGCGCCAATTCAAACAGAGATCGAAATACACAACATTTCTCCCTTCTAAAATTAAATGAGAGTAACACTGCTTATCTCATTTACTTTAGGTTAATGTTTTAAACAGAACTTAAACTGAAAACACATGTAGTTATCTACTTAAATCTAGGAAGAAATACCTGCCCAGGGACCGCCACCTTATCGTGGTGGGCAGGTTTGCGTGCTTTGTTGATCCCGAGAGCTATGCCGGCGGAAGCGTATGCTTCTGGTAGGGCCACCCAAGCTGGACTGGTCGAGGAGGAGAAGTCAGACGAAGTGCAGTCCACACCCCAATCCCCTTTCCCCCCCACTGTCCCATTGAATATTTCTCCTCCCACTTGGCCCTGCCCTCCCTTGCTGGACTCCCGTATGACGACTCACGCGACGTACAATGGATCTGATTCGGATGTGGCTTTATTCTTCATCATCATCTTTCTCATCTTCATTATCACCCGCTCATCGTCTCGATTAGCCATCGTTGCATAAATATGAGACGTTAAGCCCCATTAATCAATCAATCACGAATGGAGGCGGGGGTGTGACATGTTTTGTAGGAGAGGTGGCAGGTTGAGATGACACTAAGGGTGGACTTGGTTGTTCCACACTTTCGTATGGCTTAGCCATTTCTGAATGCTCAGAACGAAGGTTATCATGTGTGGGTAACAACCCCTCAATTCCATTATTCTTCTGCTCAACACTTGAATCAGGTAAACATGAATGTTTAAGGGGGTCAGAATGGACCATCCTCACTCTACCATTTACATCCACTTAATACGTTACATCACTCAATTTGAGCTTGACCTCGCCCCTTTGCCACTTAACATCATGACAAGTTTGATTTACAGAACGTACCAATACCTGTTCACCCACTAGAAAAACCTTTTGGTGGCGTTTAAACTTAGTATTATGTCTTTTCGACTTCATCACTGTTCCTCTGTAAGGTTGATCCTAGGTTGGGCTGTAGCATATCAAGTTTGGTGCGAGGTTTAAACTTTAACATTATCTCCGCAGGCGATACTTTAGTTACAGTGGTGGGGGTAGTGCGAAAATGAAACAGAAAGTTATCAATTTTGTGCTGTAAGCTACGCACACCTTTGTTTTTGTCAGGTTTCTCAAACCCTATGTTGAACTTAGATAACACATGCTTCACTGTCTGGACATTTCGTTCCGCCAACCCATTTGACGCAGGATGATACGGTGGACTGTGCATCAAATGAATCCCATTTGCCGTGCAGAAACGACTTAGCTTTTCCAAACTAAACGGAGGACCATTGTCGGTGACGATTGTTTCAGGAAATCCAAATATGGATTTCACAGAGCGAAGCTTTTCAATAACCTTCTCCGCCGTGGTAGTAGCCATGGGCCATACCTCGAGCCACTTGGAAAAACTATCCACCAAAACCAGAAGCATAACATTCTCCTTTTTTAGCAAAATCTAGGTGAATGCGTTGCCATCGCTTAACTGGTGCTGGCCAATTGTGCAAGGGAGCCTTTTGGAGAACCCCTCTTTAAAGCTAACATGCCTCGCAGGTCTATCGATACCAGGCCACCAGATGTGACTTCTATAGCTAGTAGTTTCATGCAGACAATGCCCGGATGCTGATCATGTAACAAAGACAGCACATGACTTCTCATGCTCTCCGGTATGACTACTCTATTTGCCCATGTTACACAACTTTCATCGACTGATAGCTCGTTTCTACGGACAAAGAACGGTTTAAGAGTTGGGTCAACCACTGATGTTGGCCAACCTTGTTGGGTAAGAGTCAAAACTCTTGACAAAACTCCATCTTTTGCAGTGCTTTTAGCTATGTCTCTGGCTGTACATGGTCTGTCGGATAAGAAAGACTCACACACACGATTTACAGGCGAGAACTTACAGCTAGTTTTGAAACTTTTATTAGGTAAAGGCAATCTGGACAATGCATCAGCATTGGCAATATCCCTGCCTTTCCTATATTGTATGTCATAAGTATATGCTGATAGGATAATTGCCCAACGTTGCAGTCGAGCTGCGGCTAACGTGGGAATGCCTTTTTTTGGCCCCAAGATGGATTTTAAGGGCAAATGATCAGTGACAAGGGTAAAAGGATGCCCGTACAGGTATTTATGGAAACTCTGAACCCCGTGGATGATTCCTAGGGCCTCCTTTTCCACTTGGGAATAACCCTGCTGTGCCTTGTTTAATGTAGATGAGGCGAAACACACCGGACGCTCTACATTATCTATGACGAGAGACAACACGGCTCCAACGCCATACTGAGACGCGTCGCACGTTACTATCATAGCTTTCGACGGATCATATGGAACTAAAACCTGATTATCGATGAGTAATTTTTTGCTGAGTACAAAAGCACTGCTACATTCCTTTGTCCACAACCAGTCTTGCCCTTTCTCTAGCAAACGGTGCAGAGGTTTTAACTCTGACGAGACATTTGGTAAGAACCGATTGTAGAAATTAAGCAGACCCAGATAGGATTGCAACTGAAGTAGGTTCACTGGCTCGGGCGCATTTTGGATTGCCTCAACCTTCTCCAAAGTTGGATGAATTCCCTCGGCATCTAGTCTGTGTCCCAGGTACTCTACACTTGAGCAAAAGAACTTACATTTAGCCAAGTTTACTCTGATGTTATATTCGCTAAGGCGTTCAAGAACAAGCCTTAATATGCGCAAGTTTTCCTCGAAATCTACACCCACTATCAACACCGTCAAGATAGACATGAACATGGGGAATTCCTGCCAACACCCTATCCATCACAGATTGGAAAATAGCAGGAGCACTGCTTATCCCAAAAGGAAGACGTTTAAACTGGTACAGACCCTGATGTGTATTGATAGTCAATACAGGCTGCGACACTTTAGCAACTTTCAACTGCTGATATGCGTTCTTAAGATCGAGTATTTTTTACCCGCTAGTGATGCGAATATATCAACTGGTTTGGGTAAGGGGTAATGCTCTGTTTCGACCCACCGATTCACAGTGACCTTGTAATCAACGCACATTCGAATGCAATCTTTCTCTTTCTTGGGTACCACCACTATTGGTGAAGCCCAATCACTGTGTGTGACAGGTTGTATAACCCCACTTTTCTCTAATCTACCTAATTCTGACTCTACAGCTTGAGTAAGTGCATAAGGCACTGAATATGGTTTATGAAAAACAGGTACACATCCTTCTATACATCCACTAAATACGTTACATCACTCAATTTGAGCTTGACCTCGCCCCTTTGCCACTTAACATCATGACAAGTTTGATTTACAGAACGTACCAATACCTTGAAAAACAGGTACACATCCTTCTTTGAGTACAATATTAGCCTCAAACTCTTTGATGACACTTCCATCATCTTTACTAAAGACTCTAAAAAATTCAGTTTGAAGTTTCCTTATTTCATTAGTAGACTTTTCAACATTGATTGAACGAATAAACTTTTCTGGATCAGAAAGATCGGTTCTCCAGTTAGGCATCAGAACGTCTAACCATGGTCTACCTAGAAGAGGTGCGAAATTTGCTACTTTTGCAACCACTAGTGGCAACAAATGAGTAACGTTATTTTTACTTTCGACCTTGACCGATATTTTACCAAGGATTTTCAAGTGCTCACCCAGTACAGACTTTAACTTTATTGATGTTGGGATACACTCATACTCACTGAACTGTTCTCTGTAAATGTCCTCGGATATAATAGAACTTGCAGCCCCTGTGTCAATTTCCATTTTGAGAACATGTTTACCGACTGTGACTGGTACAAACAAGGGCTTGTCAACCTTACCGACTGTTTCCAGACGATTGATGTCACCATCTACACTACTGCCACTTGAACTTGATGACTTTACCGAGCATTCATCACTGGACTGTTCATTGATGTTTTTGACACTTTTACGGTTACGGCATACCTTTGATGTGTGACCTTTACGCTGACAGTTAAAACAAACCCAGTTTTTTGCAGGACACGTGTTCTCGTCATGTTTACGACCACATCTGCGACATTTTTCATAGTAATGCTGCTGACTATGTTGACTGGACTGTTGTTGTTGACTTGAATATTGTTGACTTGACTGTTGTCGACTTTGACCTGGATCAGACTGACCGGACCCACTCGGTTTTGACTGACTTGACCGCGACTGCGTCGACCTATGCTGACTCGACTTCGGGCGGTTACCATGCGACAGTTTAGACACATTGTCGGCTTGGTATTTACCCGGTTTGATGACTCTGGTGTGGCTTTCTGCTAACTCTAGACTTTGAGCTATCTTGCAGGCTTTCATAAAGGTTAGTTTATCTTCACTTCCCAATAACCTCTTTTGCATTTCTTCTTTTTTTAGTCCACACACAAACCTATCGCGCAAGGCTTGGTCCAGAAACCCTTCGAACTGGCAGGAACTGGCCAACTTGCTCAGAGCTATTGCGTACTCACCAACTTATTCAGACTCGAGTTGATCGCGTTTATCTAACACAAAACGCTCGGTTATAACCGATTTGGTAGGCGAGAAATGACTTCGAAGTGTGGTTACAATCTCTTGGAATGTTATTGTGTTCGGACTGACAGGACTGAAAAGAGACTTTAATATAGCGTACAGCTTTGCACCCATCACAGTTAAGAACAAAGGTGCCCTTTTCTCTTCAGTTACGTCGTTTACTAGTAAGAATTGTTCCAAACGCTCAATGTACGACTAGAAATCTTCGAGGGAGGCATCGAATTCGTCAACTCTGCCGATGTATGACGACATCATGGACAGAACAATGACGACCTTGACGAACTGCAGGACGCGCGGACACGGTACCCTCACGCACAAGAAAAGTAGACCCACTTCTTGCACTACACTTGGGAACACTAACGCTATTCACGCTTAGTGCTTCCAGAGTTTTTTAGATTTCGACTTGACACAACACCAACGAGACTATGTTGAATGCTGGACGACCGGTCACCTTAGCACGACTAACATTGGTAGGCTTGAGGCCTAGGCTAGGTAGCTTCCACCATGCTTCCACGTTATGACCGACGGGAAAGCAGGCGCCAAGACCACGCGAGACGGCTTCACTTTTAACTTGAAATAACTTCATAAATCCGAAACCGAACTTGTCACTAACAATCACGCGAACGTAGATCCCATCCTCGTCGCCAAAACTGTTGTGTTTCCATTAGGAAATAACTAAATACAACGCAATTCGTCGTGATATACAAGCGGATTTATTCATGATCAGACAAAGTACAATGGTAGACCGGAAGACCCGGTTTTACAAATGGCTGCCAGGAAAGCGCCAATTCAAACAGAGATCGAAATACACAACAGTAGAGAGATTAAATAACAACATATAAAGGACAACACAAGTTTTCCGAGACATTTCGGTACAAGACCTTGATCACTTGGGAGTGAGTAGACTACTAAGTACATAATAAGTATCTACTACCTAACCTACAAACTAAACAACATTGAACATGTTAAGGAAGTAAAAGACTGAAGTATCTGGAAAGAAAGATAGTAACACAGGGGCAAGAGTTTGGGTGAGAAATGTTAGGTCAAATGCTGGGTTAAAGAGAGGTCAAAAGGCTGGTAATATGATTGGTAGAAGGATACACCCCAACAGCTTACCTGAATTGTAGACAAAAGGATAGACCCCAACAGCTTACAGTCAGAGTCAGGTAAGCTGAATTGTACCTGAATAGGGAATATGCGTCATCTTTTTTAAGCATTTTACTAGATTAGGATTAACTTCCTGAATACAAACATATTTTATTTTGATGACATAGAATAAAGTTGCATTTATAAAAACGAGCTGAAAGTTTCACACATATTTATGGCGGGAAAAACGGGGCATACGTCACTTTCCTTGTGTCAGCAATCAACCAATCATAAACTGATAAATAAAATAACGCTTATTTGAAAATTATCATATCCAAATTCATATAAAATCGAATTAATGCCTAGTTTGCCTAATAATTAATTTTGAAGCCCAATTTCTATTATAACAATAATACCAAAGCTATTTTCATAGAATATCAGTAAATAACGGGTGTTGTTATTCATATAAAGCAGACTTGACAACGGCTTGAGTACAAATTTTGACAAGGTTAGCTTGATGACCTTGAAAATTTGATTGTTTCGTCTAGGAAGCGGTGGCAAAGTCCAAGGAGGTTATATACAAAGTCATTCATATAAGCAGTGACAAGGATTGTGACGTCACATACCGTTTAAAAATAATAGTGCGGGAAACAGATAATCAAAATCTTTGAACATTTATAGAAGTATAATGAGTTAATTTTAAAACTTTTAAATTAGGTTTCTGATGTCTTCAGATGAATAACAATATATTCATCGTACTTTCAGAGCTGTAGAAAATTCATGCACATTAGACCCAACAGCTTACAGTCTACAATTCAGGTAAGCTGTTGGGGTACCCCAACAGCGCGTCTATCCTTGTACCAATCATATTACCAGCCTTTTGGCCTCTCTTTAACCCAGCAGTGTCATATTAATAAATTCAAGTCAAGTTCCAAAGTTCAAAAACCCATGCCCGACCCAGGATTCAAACCCTGAACCTTACCAATGACTGCCTTGAGTTTCCTGGGTGTAAGTTTGGGTTTGGCTGCAACTTCCGGGTTTTTGGGATTGACTTTTCCAAAAATGGAACGATTCCTCAGAACATTCGCTCCCCACACCTCGGTTGCCAAATTCCTTACATACAGGGATGGCCTTTTCGCTGCAGCTTCAATCGAATCCATCCGGTCTGTCGGTATCCAGACATCGTTGCCCAAGTGCGTCTAAAATAAAAATTAATATTTATAATAAAAATTAAAGTTAACGAAAACAAACGTAGTTATACAGTAATATTAAAAGTCTTCCTTCCATGTGAGTTTTTGTAAAACCTGACTTTATAGAAAATTAGTTTGGACATGCTAATGTAATGAAATGTGGCTCACTGGTATTTAATTGATATGATACGATGTTGTTGGTTCCCATGACCAGGGATCAGTAATTGTTTGGATGCAGGAGCTGCTAGGAGGCCCTAAATACAATTATTGGTTAATTATATGTAGAGCTGTGCAAACCATTTCGAATTTCGAACCTCCACAAGTTCACGCAGGTCCGAGAATACACAAATTACGTTAGAATTTCGAACTGAACCCGAACCACCTGGGCAATCATGTGACAGGGTTTGGTAAGTAATGGCCGCCTTTTTCATTGGATTCGAATGGCGATGCGTGTTGTATTCAACGTTGGGAACTTTACCATTTCTATAGTAAATCTTAAACGATATCACTGTAAAAAAAATTCCGAGATATTAGCGTGCATAGTGTGCATCCAACATTTACCCAGGGATCTATGAACTCCTTGAAAGAAATGATTACTTACCCTTCCATCATCATCTTCAAACCCAATTGCAGGCATATCGGGGGTTTCATTTTGGATTTGGTGTAGGCCTACATTGGCATTTTCACGTAGGCCTACAGCGCTACCACTGTTGGTTTCAATTAAGTCTGGAAAGGAAAATGAAAATTAATTAGCAGTCATAACAGGTATAATAGGAGCCTGGGTAATATAGGCCTAAGTCACAGGAGTTACAAAATTTGGTCTAGCTTTGTTTTATTTTTTTCAATAAAGAAATAGGCCTACCTATCATACCTTTACCTTACACAATTTTAATTATCCTTAAATCTCTAAGTTTCACACAATTTAAAAGTTTCAATCTATTTCGTTACACAATTTGCAGATCTTTTAGGTCTAGGCCTAATAATAATAGGCTATATAAATCTAAGCTGGAATTTAAAAAAACGATTAAGTAGGCCTACCTATCCCATGGGCAACATTTGCAAGTCATCATTTTGCTTCCTTAGTTTTTTCATTTGGTTGGAAGCATCCTCCAATGCCCTTTTAAGTCTCCTATTTTCTAGTTGCAAAGATAGGTTCGATTCTGAATTTTTGTCAGATGGGTGCAGTATAGGGGCTACGACTATACGTGGAGGTTTCGCTGTAGTAGCCTTATGAACCTGATTTATTACATTTTCGAAATCGTCGTACGCATCCTCTTGGTTGCTCTCAGCATCCCTCTTGGTCTGGTGCGCTTCCATTATTTTCGTTACGGCCTTGACCGTCGCCGTCTGTTGTAAATATTTCTAAAAATAAACAATTTCAGTCCATGAACATACATTAGAATTTTAAGCAGATTCAGGTTGTGATCGAGACGTCAATGCAGGTTGAAATTAGGGGTGTGTGGATACCCGAAATTTCGGTTCGGTTCGGATATTTAGTATCTGAACCGAAGTGCGACAATTTGGAACCTACTTCGGTTCGGTTTCGGATAGTTTGAATCGCGCGCGCAAGTCACAAATACTCGCCAGTAGACAGCGCTGCTTCAAGATTTCCGGGCGCTACACTCACTGCTAGATTCACACTGGTGCGCACTACAGCTCTCTCTATAGCTCTAGGAGGCTTTGATCGTGATGTGTCGACATCGGTACCTGGGTTTATACCAAATTATACCATGTCCATAAGATATAAAAATAGGTAACCAATTGTACAAACTGAAATCTGCATCAGATAAATCTTAATACAGAGATTCCTTCCGACATAGCACTAGTACACGCTTAAAGCTTTTTATACTCTAGTAACGGTACCGTCCACATATTCACATGCGAGGAATGGTTCTGCTAACATACAGTTTTTAGTGCTCGTGGCATTTTAAACTTCATATTATATAATATGCACAAGTTTAAACTTAACATTAACTTATGTAGTTTCAATGTCCAAAAGAGCATTGTAGTAGGCCTACTTACTGCCTGTCATTTAATGGCATGAATCGCATCATGTATTTAATAGAGTTTATTTTCTCGATTGTTACTACACTCGATGCCTTAGCAATTTGTGGCTTGGTAAAGACCGATAACCTCGGAACGATTGCTTGATGCCCTTTTGAAACACGTCTTCTTTTGGCCGGATCATCGATTTTTATATTTACTTCATGGGTAAAGTCATCGGCATGGGACGTTTTATAGTCTACAGTATTTAATGATTGGGAAAACCAAAGTGCAGAAACTTCTTGTAAATGGGATAAGTTTATAGTTGAATAGTTTTGAACATGTTGCAAAGTCTTAAAAATCATTTTTCCTCATTTGAAGGACTACGTAAGAGTTCCTCCTGTTCACCTTAAGCAGTACACGTACGTATGCAAGAGGTGAATAAAACTCTGCAAGCTGCATGGCTTTTTCTATTTTTCTGTGTGCGTTATCTTGGATGAAAGAGTGGCCCGGCTCCGAATATTTCTTTGTTATTGTTTGTACCATTGGATGATTTGTAAAAAAATACATCACAGCATATGAAAGCATACTATTCCGATTTTGTGGCACGCACGAATCACTCCACGCTATGAGTTCAGTCATGTCAGGGTGATCGATCAACACTCTATCCAAAAATGTTATAAAAGCACTGGCAATGTCATTGCCGGCTCGTCCAGTCAATGCCTCAGTCCATATGGCGCAGTATACTTTTTTAGTTGTTGATAGATGGGCAGTGAGGTTATATAAGTTAAGTTTTTGTCTGTAAAAAAAAATTGCTCACTTCAGCTCTTGGGCACGTAACAACGTTCTCTAAATCGAAGCACAGGACTGGAATCTCCCCAGTTTTATCTCTAGCCCTCTCTTCCCTCATAGCGTTTTTCTTCAAAATGTGGTTTTGGTAAGCAACTTCTTTACCAGGCAGCAAAGTGATTTTTTCTCTTACCGATATCTTGTGTTCCTCGCATGTGTCGCTACGGTCACTTTTTGGCCTGTGAAACGATATGTTAAATTCGGTATTAAAAATGTATTGATACATACTTTTTTTATGGTATATGGAAGTGGAACGCTATCCTTCCTACATTTTTCTATGAACAAGTCGTACATTTTAGCAACATTAAGCCCAGCTTCGAGATACATCTTTGTGGTAGATGATCGGCAGTAATGAGACGCAACTTTTGCAAATGACTTAATGTGCTCACGTATTAAGTCCTTATTGTCATCTGATTCAGCACGTTTACTTGCGATGCTTTTGCCTCTAGCATAAGGTTTTGGGGTGCTTGTGTCATTATCTTTGTTGTTATGTACATTATAAACAGGTTTTGCTGATATACCAAGAGTCCCAAGAAAAAACACTTTACAAACTTGAATACGTTCATTTTTAACATTAAAATGATATTGAAAGGTAAATGCTCTTCTGGATATGTGGCCCCGTGGCTGCTTTCGCTGCCTAGATGTTTGCAATCTGTTTGTAGTCTTTAAAAGATAGTGGTGTTTCTCATTTTGAGTTAATGACAAGGCCTGGCCCTCATAGTCTATCCGTCTTTCTAGATTTGCCACTTGGCGCTGATAACATTTACAATCAAAGTTCCTTGAACTATGATAAATATCGAGTTTTAATACTAATTTTTTATTGGCTGACATACAATTTATACATTTCATATCTCTGTTCTGTGCTCTACAATCTTAAAGGCTATGACTACCCGCACAGTCTGGGCAATGCACATCATTTTTACACTCATTCTGATTGTGTCCATAACCTCCACATTTGTAACACCGTCTCACAAAAACATAGTCCGTAACCCTGCCAGTCATCCAATTGAGGTACAACACACCACTGCTCACTAACCTCTTCCTTGTTTCAGCATCCACTTCTAAAACCATTTTGATTTGGTTGGGATACCTTAAGTCCGGGAACGTAACTATTTTTTTAACATAAACTTTATCATTGTTCTCATCAAGGTTATTATGTTTGATAATGTCGCTTATGAGTTGATCATCCTCCCCCTTATCCATGTCCTTACTCAGTCCCAACACCATAACCCTGGGTTTCCAAGCCACTGCTTGTTCTTGGACTTGATACTTCTCATCCAGCACTTTCTTCGCTTCCGACCGTAATATTTGTACAGACTTATTGCTGTCGCAGGTAATCATCACCTTACCTTTACCACAAGGTTGCATCTTACGGATACCAATCCCCATTTTTAAGGGGCCTATTTTATTTCAGATGACTTCTTTAATAGCCTCAAAGTTCCCAACCTCCCCTTTGTCGTCCACATTTGCTTCGATTATAACATTTTCCGTCTGCTTACCTTTCGTCACTATCCCTGCATAAGTCTTTCTTGTCTTTGTTTACAGTTATATTGCTCACCAACTCATCTTTTACAGTCAATGCTGTGACAGTTGGACAATTGTTCTGAACCAGATTGACAGATTGTGGCAGAGGCGAAACATAAAATTCGTCTACATGCTCTTCTTCAGTGTCCACATAAAGGTTTGTATTATGTTCATCCTCGGACTCCTCATCCTCCACCCTACACTCATCCACCTTCTTTTTACTTGGACACATTTTTAGCAAAATGATAGCTTTCTTTACAGTTCAAGCAAGTTTTCTGATACGTTGTCTCAAACTATGTCTGTACCCACACCTACTGCAGTTAATTTCTTCCCTCTGCTCTTGAAGTCTTCTGTCTTGGTAAGCCCACTGCCTCTACAATCTTCCTTCCTGGGACCCCACGGCTTCTTGTGCAGACCAACTACTTGGACGGAAGCTGGGCTTCATTTTTCCGTAAGAGCAACTCTTCAACTGGCACCTTTTCTTCCATGGCCTGGGCCTGTAGTCTGCTAGCCTCTGCAGCACGGCAAAAGTCCGCAGCTTTTTCTAACGTTAGGTCACTGACCCTTAAGAGTCTCTCTTTCAATCCCTTGTCCCAAATTCCCAAAACGACCCGCAGTGTTAACAATTGTTTTTTCATGGAGCCAAACTCACACGTCGCGGCCAACACCTTTAAATTAGTGAGAAAATGGTCAATGGCCTCACCTTCTTGCTGCGAGCAAGTAAAAAACACACTCTGTTCATAGATAAAGTTCTTACGCGGGTTGCAATACTCGTCAAATTTGTCAAGAACACATTGAATCATCTTTTTTTCCGTCTCTCGCATATCAAATGTGTTAAAGGTTGACAGCCCTTCGTCTCTGATGAAGTGGAGCAACGTTGCAACTTGATCTTCCTCTTCATCTTTATACCCATTAGTCGCCCGCTGGTAGATTTGGAATTTCTGCTTCCACACACGCCAATGTTCACTCACATTACCACTGAACTCCATCTCGGGAATCTTTCTACGAGCTTGAGCCATTGTAGTTTATAGGCTCTAGTTAATTTAAATGGACCTATTGAGGCCGCCTTACTGAACTAGATTTGCTAGTCAAATCTTCTGGAATTAGTTTTCCGCATTTTTTACTATACCTAGAAATACATTTGTCATTACACTATGTCCCTTGTAGTTAAGATGCAAGCCATCCTTACCCAGACAGTCAGTAGCCATGTTTGGGTCTACAAAAATACCACCTAGTTTATTGGTAACCCATTCAATATCATCATTGATCATAATATTTATTTCCCTGTTATCAAAATCAGATCTGTGAACTATACCTGTTATGGCTATATCTGCTCCTGTAAACGTGTTTTTTTAGTTCTGTTACTAGGTTCCAAGTATCACTTATAGCGTTACCATTTTTTCTCCATCCCCTAATGCTGTTAGTCCCTTCATGTGCTGTGACTATCGGCTTTGGATCATTGATCTGACATTCAAAATTGTCAGTCCTATTTTTTACTATTTTGGTCAGTTGAACTGTTCTGACACCTGAATAGCATTTAACATCCCAATTTTCTCCCCCTTTTTGACTTATTTTATCTATATGAAAGATCATAGAGTCTCCCATAACAATCACATTTCTTTTATTGGATTTATGGCAAACATCCAATTCATTTTTTAAGACTTTAGGTGTGTCATTATCTACCTGACAAGTGATTTCTGTTTTACCTGTGTGCTTTCCCTTCCTAACATATTTGGAGAATACGTTTGAGAGAGTTCGAGAATACACATTACTAGCGAAACTCGGAAGTCGGCAGTCTGTAGAACACAAAAACGCAAACATAATATCTAAATGTTGAAAAAATCTGTGATTGGTTTGTCGAATACCTGGGAAATCGCTGAGCACCAATGAGATTGAGAGCAAACGTTCCATGATGACTTTGATCGAAGAATGCTTGATTTACCTTTGCACTTTTTGCATCTTTTGCACTCTCTTCCCATGATAGAGCATGGGGGACAGTGCCGGAAGTAGGCCTAAAAGTGTTTGATTAACCTACACCTTCTATAGATAGAAGGTGTAGGTTAATCTATGGATTAATTAATATGGATTCAATTCCATTACTTCTTGGCTTAGGAATAAGTAAACGGTGACTTTGGAGCCGTCCTAGCAACGAAGCACTCAATAAATTCAAAGTTGTTCTGAATCGGCCTTGTTGATTCTGGCATTTGTCCGCAGGTGTTCGCACTGTCCAATCACTGATTCATATGTTTCGTATTTGAAATATCGATCTTTGATTGGTTATCGCTCACTCGTCGATGGTGTTCGAAGCCTACAGGGTTGGTTTAGTCACTTTTAATTAAAGTCCCGCACTGCAAATCAGTTTAGTTACTGAGTGGGTAGACTCTAAATGTGAATTTTTTATTTTTTTATTTAATCAAACGGTAGCTGGGAAGCCACCTACTAGATGTATGGGGATACTTCATAGCATTGCCTGCCGTGTTTTTTTGCATTAACTCGTAGGCAAGCGATAAGATTATGTACGATACCTGCCACTTTTCGGGGAGCAGGCCAGCCGCGGGCTGGGGAAATGGAATTGAAGGTTAGGTGACGCGCTGATACTGACGCACTACTCGAGAGCTATTTTGAAGTTATGTTTAGGCCTCTCTATTTTAATCGATAATATCTTTACTTTCGATATTAAATTAATATCGATAACGTATTTTCCAATATCGAATATCGATCAATAAAATCGATATTTGCCCATCCCTACTAAATATTACAGGTCAGGTACGTGCCAATAAAAGCAGGCGTGGATCACTGCTTGCTAAAGGTACCCATGGTCTTTCATCAGACCAATATTATATTTCCTTCTTGGACCTTGCTCCACATTCAGGTTCACTTTTTGTAGTTATCTTCAAGTTCGACATCTTCGTAGTGAGGTTAGCCTAGTGGGGTTAGTGTGGTGGTGATTGATTTGTTCGAAGTCTAGTGAGATTATCACAGGTACAAAACCTTGCCTGCTTTTCGGATTTGTTCCCGTCTTGGCCCGGGGGAAAATAGGCCCAGGGTGACTCTGCTAGTCGTAAGAGGCGACGGAAGGAGACCCTGTCCCTTTTCCTCCCACTGTCCCATTGAATATTTCTCTTCCCACTTGGCCCTGCCCTCCCTTGCTCGACTCCCGTATGACGACCCACGCGACGTACTATGGATTTGATTCGGATGTGGCTTCATTCTTCATCGTCATCTTTCTCATCTTCATTATCACCCGCTCATCGTCTCGATTAGCCATCGTTGCAAAAATATGAGACGTTAAGCCCCATTAATCAATCAATCAATCAATCAATCAAACTCGGAACATGTCATAGTTTGATATGGTAGCAGAGGGAACACATTCTCAGCTATATTTTTCTCGCTGCTTGCAAAATACATTCTCATTTCTAGTACTGGTACTAATTTCTATTACTAAAATGTCAAATAGTGTGGAATTTATATTATTCTCCCTTTCTTTAGGCTGTAATCCTGTCACCAACCAGTCCATAGGGATTTGGTTTCTTCTATCAGTTTTCTTATGTGAGAAATCAAATGATGCTTGTCTGAGGATCTCTAAGAGAACCCTTCGACTGTTGTTAGTGATACCGGTATGCGGGTAATCGTTGAGATCTTTGTTACTGTAAACCAATGACAGAGAGGAGGTGCAATGGAAGTATCAGGCAGGAGTTCATTGAAATATGTGAAATCCTTGTACTCAAACTCCTTATAAAAGTGTACCTGAGCCCAACCCTTTAAGGTTATCTTTTTGTCATGGTCATATATAATCAGGGATGTATTCTCAATCAAATGGCTCCAGTGGATTGACACAGTTTCATTGTCAGGCATAAAACATTTCGGCCACCGGTTGTTCTTCTGTATACATTTAGTTGATGAGCAACAGGAGTCAAGATCTCTATGAGATGTTTCCAACCTTGTAAAACGGTTGGGTTCGGGGCATCATCCAGAAGTGACAAGAAACTTTTTACTGATACTTAGAGGATCATTGGTGTGAAGCATTACTCCAGTGCATAGTGCTTCTAAAGCCTTGATTGAGCTATATCATTAATTTTTGTGATCTGCTGATAATTCTGTCACCCCACTGATACACCTGTAACAGTGTGTATTGAGATGGTAAATAGTGAAATTGCAGATGAGAAATTAAATCACACAACATGAGGGAAATGTAGCGTGAGATGTTCGTATCATTTAACCCCAATATCTGAGAGTAGGAAAGCTGATGTGCCACCCCATGATGAATCAGAAATGCAAAATGACTGCTAGCATGAATAGGGTATCTCAGGGGAATCTTAACTCGAAAAGCAGGTTGATAAAAGCAAGGTTGATAGAGATCGTTAAAAGGCTGTGGACTAAGCCTATGGACATGACAGATGGTAATTCAGTTTCATTTAGGCCTAGTTTGATTTAAAAGTTTTGTGGAAACGGAAAAATTAACTTGTTCAACCTTTCTCCGGTTTGTTTTAGAGACTATAATGGCAGTTTTCCAAGCACAGCAAAGGGTTGCTCTGCAGAAACATCACTTTCGTTTAGACGAAAAACCATTTTATTATTGTCAGTGGACTATATGCTCGTAACTAGAATGTCGCCGTCTTCTATCATTTTCTGAGCGACATATGCGTATCTATACATCACGGTTTTTCGTTTGTCGCCAGGGAAAGTAACTAGCACATAGTATCCGCGTTGTAAATGTTTTGGATAATTAAGTTCCCTTGGTACAAGAAGTTCTTGACAAACTCTACGTCATGCTCGTTGTCACTATTTCCATCTTCAACCCACTCTTCCGAAGCTCAGTCAGGAAATTCGTCATCCTGACTCAGCTGGCGGGGACAATTCTTCTTTTGTGATGTTAAAGGTTGCAAACTGAATGCCCTCACTAAATAGTCCCTGAGTATAAAGCCTTTCCGCCCTAAAACAAAAATTGTCCTTGCAAGAACATCAGCCCTCCGTGGCTAAAATGAGGTGGATCTAAGGTACCCGCCTATCTATAGTAAGCTACTTCGGTAGCCGAATGGCCAGCCCTAGCTCTGGGCTGGGTTCCTTGGCCCGTCTTTACAATGATGTTTCAATACTTGGCACCCCACCCCCATTCCAACCCCCATTGACCAGCGACCCAATTAGTGTTATGTGGATATTTAGTAAATGCAATACTGCTGCATAGTAACTGTTTGCAAAATGCAGTATTCGAGTAGAGAATGATATTAGTTTATTAAATAATGTACAGAATGCTACCATGCAGCTAGACAAGACTAGCTGACACTAGATGACATTTGAAAGTGGACAAAATCATATATATCAGGTATTGCAGCCATCAACAATATCTAGTGCACAGCCTGGTAGATTCTTATCAGCTAATGAAGTCGATGTTGTATTATATCCAATAATGTATATTATGTACTATATCCTCTCGACGTCGACTCCTATTCTTGGCCTGTCCAGGGACTGCCACCTTATCGTGGTGGGCAGGTTTGCGTGCTTTGTTGATCCCGAGAGCTATGCCGGCGGAAGCGTATGCTTCTGGTAGGGCCACCCAAGCCGGACTGGTCGAGGAGGAGAAGTCAGACGAAGTGCAGTCCACACCCCAATCCCCTTTCCCCCCCACTGTCCCATTGAATATTTCTCCTCCCACTTGGCCCTGCCCTCCCTTGCTGGACTCCCGAATGACGACTCACGCGACGTAATGGATCTGATTCGCTTTATTCTTCATTATCATCTTTCTCATCTTCATTATCACCCGCTCATCGTCTCGATTAGCCATCGTTGCATAAATATGAGACGTTAAGCCCCATTAATCAATCAATCATCTGGGTGTTTTTGGTGGTAAAATTATTTAAATTGGAAGGTTGCAGACCTGTTTGTGTTGATCCGTAATGGTTACTCCATGCCTTAACCCATGGTCCTGCCCCCACCGACGATAGTAGGAATGGGCATTCAGTCACTAGATTTGGGAGTAGGGGCTGACTAGTCCTGATTTTTTGGTGTTGTAAAAACAAAATCTGATATGCAAGCAAGCTCGTATCGGCCCGGGGTAGAATAGGCTTAGAGTGACTCTGCTAGTCGTAAGAGGCGACGAAAGGAGACCCTGTTCGTTTCCCCCCCACTGGCTCACTGAATATTTGGACGTAGTTATGCAGAAAGGAACCAACCCACACATATCTGGAAAATAGTTACAGCGGTTCTAGTATTACTTCTAATTATAAAATCTGCATTAACCCCACGATATCTACAAAATCATGTTAAATACAATATTTATATGGTAATTTAAGGAGAAGAAAATATTTCCAAAAATGTTTGTATTTTGGTTGCTAATACAAAAAATTTTGGTTGGTTCCTTTCTGCTTACTAGGATAAGTCAACAAGAAAAAATAAAATGTGGGTTGGTTCCTTTGCTTTTACTATGTTTGATGAAATAAAGTTTGACAAAAAGTGATATTTTAGGATTTTAAATGAATAGGTAGTAGTTTTTTTTTATATATGTAGATTTATTAAAATATTTATTTTTTTATTAGAAGATACATGTTTTAAATTTTATCTTGTTTATCTCACAGCTTACAACTTTGAATTATTAGGTAAATTAATATTCTTTATAATATCAGTTTATAAAAACGTATGTGAATATTTTATCTTGTTTATCTCACAGCTTACAACTTTGAATTATTAGGTAAATTAATATTCTTTATAATATCAGTTTATAAAAACGTATATGAATATTTTATAAGACAAAATGTTACATGAACTACGTGCTTGCTGCTGTTTATGAAGAGACAAAGTACGGTAACAAGAAAAGTGTATTATGTGTTCGATGAAGCATGGTTCAAAGGTATCTTATTCCATAGTAAAGTCCAAGGCACCAACAAAACCATCAACATCGTCAATAACATTGACAGCTCCATTAAGCCCTTCGTAAAAGGCCTTAGCATCGGCGCGAATAAGGTGCATCATTGATTGAAGATCGTTTAGCTTTGGTAATGCAATATCTTTCCCCATAGGCCATAACGGAACAAGCTATTTAACGAAGTCAAAAGTGCCTGGACGACCACGCTGCTTCCGTTGAACATCAACTTCAACATATTCCTCATTAAAAGATGTTGCTAGAAAAATCGAAAAGGGTTTGTCTTTCTCTAGCTTAACCTCACGGACATGGAGCCAGTTCACTTTTTCTCCATTTGTATCCACTTTTCGATTCACGATTAGATGCTCAAGGGCATCCGTTCCCCAAAAATCTTGACTGCACATCTTTTCAACAATCAACGGGTTCTTTTTATGGCATGCCTTCATAACACGAATGTAACCTTCTGGAAGGTAGATGCGTTCTTGATGCTTCAAAGCACATTCAATGTCACTAAAGTCCGAATCGTTTGGCAAAAAACTGTGCCCAGGTATAAGAAACTTCAAACGAAGTGTTTGTAAAGATGGGTGTTCTTGGAGAATCGCTTTTAAAATCAAAGCTATTTTGATGTTACGGTTATGTCCGCCACACGAGTCCGCCCACAACACAAGATGTTCAATGTTTTGTCCCACATGGTCTCTCACATGCTTCAGCAAACATGATCCCACTTCTTGCGCACCTCGTCCAGCATCGCCCTCTACCCAAACGTAACAAAATCCTTTGCCAAGTTTACCTGAATGTACGCCCGAGTTGTAGACCCACAACTGACGCTTGTAAAACACGATATTTGTGGGAATCCTTGGTAGAGGTAAGGTTTTCTCAAGGTCAAATGTCAAGCACTCAATGTTGTCCATGACCTTTGCTTCTTGCATATTTGATTTCAACAGAGATTGCGCTTCCCTCCATAGCTTTACATGATTTTCGTGCTCTACTCTTGAATTTTCCACTTCCTCAACGCTCAAAGCATTGACACTTGCCGCTTTGAACGCGTCACATTTTTGGCAAGTATCTTTTTTCAATGTTTTGAATTGTAGATTGAAGTTGTCATAAAAATGCGCTTGTATGTGGAGAAACTGACCGGTTTCTCTGTTTCCACACAGTACTGATCGAACATTTTCTGTAGAGTCATCTCCGGTGGCAAAAAACTTCTGTCAGTGCCAGCTCTATTGTAGTGGGACACGTAGCAAGGGATCATGTTGATGTGGGCTACTATCTCGTTTTTAATTTCTACCGAGATTTTGTTTGCCCCTCCTTGTTGTGCACCTCGCTGGTCAACAACATTCAATGAGCGAAGTTTCACTAACGCAGTGTTTACTCGTTTTGTTGATATGCTCAGAGTAGAGCAATACATTCCACGGCAAGTTGGTAACGATTTGAGTGCGTATGTACGGGAGTATGTTCTTTTATCTGCCCCTTGACCATATTTTCTTTTTTTTGGTTCTTCCCTTACTCCTGCACCTATGAAAGCTGTTTGTGCATCATATGTGCCCAACTCCCAATATGCGTTGAATATATCCTCTCTAATATCTCTAGAGACTGTTTGATTGCATTTGAGGGGACACCCGCAAACATAATCATTAAAGGTCTTTTTTTTAATAGATATACCTTTGTAATTTACGTGGCCTTCATTTTTGTTTCTATCTTTCATATTTTCAGCACGACTTGCCTTAAACTTACGTTTACGACCCTTTTTCGGTCTTCCTGTCAAACCTTCAACATCCTCATTGTCAACATCACTGATATTTCCTCTGTCAGTACCATCACTTTCAATCCGCGTGTCCTCTTCAATTTGTTCTTCATCTGAAGTGAGTGACCCGTTACTATCCTCGACTGCAGTCTCTGGTATCCAATCCAGATCCTCTTCACCACTGTCTTCCATAGTAATATGCCGGCGCAGTTGGCCGAGGTCGATTAGGCGTTGGTCTAGTAAACCACGGTCTCTGCGTTCCAGGTTCGAATCCTGGCTTGGGCATGGATGTCAATGTCATGTGGCGTTTTTTCATCCTCATAATCACCCACTCATCGTCTCGATTAGCCTCGTTGCAAAAATGTGGGACGTAAAACCCCAAATATCATCATCATCATCATCCATAGTAATATCTGTGGTTATATCTTTGTAATTTACGGAACCTTGGGTTTTCTCCGTTTCTTTCATATTTTCAGCACGACTTGCCTTGATCTTACGTTTACGACCCGTTTTCGGTGTTCCTGTCAAACCTTCAACATCCTCATCGTCAACATCACTGATAGTTCCTTTTTCAGCACCATCTCTTTCCCCATTTTCTTCTAAGTTAGTTTCAATCCGTGTGATCTCGTCAATAATCCAAACCGGATCTTGTTCATCACTGCTTGCCGTAATAACGTCCTATAAAAATGAACTTACATTGATTAAACTGAAATTCCTTGCAATAAATAAATACAAATAAAATAAATAAATAAATGTGCTGATCACAAATACCAGTAGGCCTATAACAATAACAGGAATATTTGGAATGTAAATACGAAATAATGATATCAAAATACAAACAGCCTTTTTTTTTACATGCATCCAATGTTTTACGTAGAAATCTACCCACCCCATGTCTTTAGTTTGATTGCTGAATTTTTTTCAGAACATAAGGACAGCAGGATAAAGAAAGCAAAAAAAAAAAATGTATGCAATTTTTAAAATTTAAGGTCATGGCCTATACCACAGACAACTGATTTGCATTTGAACTCTTACTTTAGAACTGAACACAACGAAGTAATAGACCTAAACACCCGCCAACATTTACTACTCTGGCAATTATATCGATAGTCAAAATATTGCTTTAGTACATCCAATACGTAGTCAACAGATAGCTTATAGGCCTACTAATATAATTTATTTCAAGTCGATATGAAGAATATAGTGACCAGAATAATATGTAAAAAATTAAGTGGGAAAAGAGATGCGTACGCGCCACGTTACGGTGAGGCCACGTGGGATTTCGAGAAAAAGCACTTACAACTGAACAGTCTGACTAGTAAATTGAAAATATGGACGAGAAGAGACCTAGGCCTTGTCTAGATAGGCTTGAGAAGATAACTTGGCACCCAAAGAATAATATATAAGGCCTAGTTAGTATTAATTCAATACGTATTTGTAGTATACACGTGCGTCAGAGATTTAGACTCTGTACCATGTATGTCTGGAAGAATAAATATTTTTATCTCTTTATCTTTATCTTTAATTTAATGAAATCTTACCTTGGGAGTTGAATCAGCTGCTTCGTCAAACATGAACAATTTCCTTGGTTGTACTTTTACAACTCGTCGTGGAGTTGTTTGTAATTGAAGTAGTGATTGATCCGGATCAACAAAAATTCTTCTTTCCTCCACCCTGCGTCATTAAACACTCGAATGTGTGGCTTGGGTACATCATCGTACAAAACCCCAACTACGAACACATTGTTTGCACTAGGCCTAGCCAAATTACCTTCATTTAGTTGAGATTGTAACAGAGAATTTAACTTTTCATCACGCCATGCTTCCATGTTTGTAACATTGAACTCAATGGCTTCCTACTCTGCTTTATCCGGCAGAACCTGTGGCATTCTTCTTTTTATCCTTAAATTCCCATTTAAAAAATATAAATATTCTAAAAACAACAACAACAACAAAATATAATAATCAGAATGGAAATAAACATATTTAAATGTTGCATTCTCACACTAAGCAGAAAACAACCAAGTGGGTTGGTTCCTTTCTGCAAAATACGAAATGTCGGATTTCCTTGTGTGGGTTGGTTCTGGTGCGTATAGGGCGCAGCACATGTATAATAATAAGCTGGGAATTAACACATACTTGGAGGCATCTATTGTCGATGCTAGGAACTACTTTTCTCAAAAAAATTTTTTGTGGGTTGGTTCCTTTCTGCATAACTACGTCCATTTCTCCTCCCACTTGGCCCTGCCCTCCCTTGCTGGACTCCCGTATGAGGACCCACGCGACGTATCTGATTCGAATGTGGCTTTATTCTTCATCATCATCTTTTTCATCTTCATTATCACCCGCTCATCGTCTCGATTAGCCATAGTTGCAAAAATATGAGACGTTAAGCTCCATTAATCAATCAAAGATATCTAGAGTAGGCCCTACCTACCCTGTAACTCATTTTGACAGTTTTCACCAGATCCTTGTGGATCGGCAGCCATGATTCAGGGTGAGTGCGAAGAACGGTCAAGCTCACCCCATTCATCCACATACGAATCTGTCGGTTAACAGAAAGTCCTTTTGTTGTGGCAAAGAACGTGAGATATGTTGGCTCTTCTCTTAATATGTATTCTCTTGTTCTCAGACAATATAATAGTTGGCTGACAAAAGTGTCTAAACCTCTAGATGAATAAAAGGCCTCACTGTAACACGGTATGATTGTAAAAGTCGACAAGATTTTGTTTAGAGCTCACTGTAGCACACCCAAATTTTTCATCTGCCTCCAGATTTCAGAAGGAACTCTGGAGACATATAACAATTCAGTTGTAAATCCTCCAAATTTGTCACATCATCTTGAGCCAACAGATAAAAGGTTTCTAATAACCATACTGTGGATAAAGCCTTAAACAGCTTGTAAATGTTAACAGAACATAGCGCTCCTATCGTGACGGCAGGGCTTAAGGGGGACCAGGACCGTCCTATATCTTCACAATGTTATATACCTCATGTTCATGCATCTTTTCCCAAGTATCTATAAAAGTGATCACTGATCACCTTGAAATGTTTACTGCTCTTAATGATATTGAATGTACTGACAGGATTTTGTTGACATTGCCGTGAAATAATATTTGTTGATAATTAATGAAGTGGAATTGCAGGCCTATTATAATTATGACTACTGATTATCCATCTGCCACAAATCATTATAATTTAAGACTAGGCCACTACCTACTACTACTAACTTGACTTTTGAATAAGTTAGTTTACAATAATAATTTGGATAATATGTCCTCATGAATACTGCTCCTGCTGACAATATTAATACAGCTATAACAGTTATTTTTATTTATTAAGTTGAACTGTTTTCAGTTGTGAAAATATTAACAAGAGCACTTTTAGCAACATTTGCACCTTTCTTTCTAGACCTATTTTACTTGTCTGCACTACCCTCATCTGATGATGGATGTTGTGAAGGCATTGGAAGTTGACACTTGTTTACGGTACCTGGTGTATACGATTGGAAGGCCATGCGCAGCTGGAAGGGCTTGTGCGGTTGCCGTTGGGAGGTCATGAACGTTGGACTCGTGGATGATGTTAACAGATAAGGGCGGAATGCTGGCGATGGCTGGGTAGTAGATGGGAGATTTGGAACTGTGTACATAGTGAGAGGGACAGGTCTAGAAAACATGGTGTTAAAAAATCTCATCATGTTAGGTGTTGGTTCTTCCTTCATTTTCGCATGAGATTCTGCTGCCTCTTCCCACTTGCGCTGGGAATCGAACTCTTCATTTAGGGAAGCCACTGCAGAAAACTTCTTAACTTTTTGGTACAAGCTAATCTGATTAATCGACTGTAAGTGCACAACATTTCTAATCTCTCCGTAGAGTGTCTTTAAAAATCCACCCAGCATGTTGTCCTTCTTTCCGAGTCAGTCCTTAGAACTTCAATCTGTAAATCAATCAGTTTACGTTTCACTGATGCTAAATCCTTTATGTGTTCTATTGTTTGGGTTGTGATTTGTTTACGTTTGATATTTTGTTTAGTGGCCTTTGAAGGTTTGTCTATTGTGGTGGTCGATTTAAGTGATGATGATGATGATGATGATGCAGCAGGTGGATGAGAGTGCTCCGTTGAAATTTCTGGCAATGTTGCTCGTCGTTGAGTGGATGTTGAAGACTGTGCAAGGAAGATCTCGGGTAATGTTGCTCGTCGTTGAATGGATGTTGAAAGCTGTGCGAGGAAGATCTCGGGATATGTTGCTCGTCGTTGAATGGATGTTGAAGGCTGTGCGGGGTAGATCTCCGGTAATGTTGCTCGTCGTTGAATGGATGTTGAAGGCTCTGCGGGGGAGATCTCCGGTAATGTTGCTAGTCGTTGAATGGATGTTGAAGGCTCTGCGGGGGAGATCTCCGGTAATGTTGCTAGTCGTTGAATGGATGTTGAAGGCTCTGCGGGGGAGATCTCCGGTAATGCTGCTCGTCGAAGTGCTTGGTGGGCTGGGGTCTTCAGCATACTTTTCGAGTAATGTGACCAGTCGTATGTCTGTATGATGGGTGATTTTGCCTTACTTCAAAGTTTTGTCTCCTTTCTTCATTACGTTTTAGAGTTTCTAGCTGGAATGCAGCAAGTTCTTCGTGAAACTTTCTTTTCCGTTCCTCATCGTGCCGTAAAACGTCCGTTTGCAGCTTGACCAACTGGTGCTTCGATTTTGCCAGCTGGTCATACATGGCTGTTACAGCTGTAGTGGGAGGTTTTTATAATGTGGGCCTTCTTCGAGATTAATTTGAATCTGAAGTTGCTGTAGATGATAAGGGGCTAGATGTTGCTGTTGATGTTTCGAGCGACGGAAGAGATGAGGATTAGGTGTGGTTAAAAAGATATTTTGGGGATTGTGCCCCGGCGTTTGAGTGCTGGGTGAGCTGGTGTTCTTAGCATTTTTGTGGAGTAGTGGGACCAGTTCGCAGCCAGCGGTGTTATGCAGCCGAAACGCGAGAGCTTTGTTCCACAGATACGGCTCTTAAGTTGCACTTTGTAAAGTCTTCCATTGCCTCAATGGTTTCTACGTGCACCACTGGAATCTAAAAGCTAACATAAAAGCATGCAGAGAAGTTTGTCCAATTATCCATAGGCTCTACCTAAAGTTGGTAGTATTCTTTGTACTTAGTATGTTTTGTGTAAACTAGATACTGCACGAGATTTATTTATTTATTTATTTATTTATTCTTCCTCTTTTTGTACATTACACATTTGTTTTTTTTTCTTGATCGTGCGGAAATTACCTGAACCAATAAACATAGGTTTGTGGCGGTTCAGGTTTACATATAATCTACCCTTTTTTTTTTAAATATACAGTGTTCATTGACTAAGATTAATTTTGATTGTAGAATTGAATGCCTTAAAGTAAACTAAACTAAACTTAATATTATACTTGTTAGTTTTTTTTATCTAAAATAGACAAGCAATTTTTTATATTTTATCCATGCCCTTTGGTCTAGAAAAGGGAACAAATTAATTTTAACATTTATCATGTAAGCAGCTATATATAAGATAGCCTATGTGAATAATTACGAAAATTAATTTTAAAAAATCCCGGTATTACAGATTTCTCTACAAGACCTTGTTTTAAATGTTACCAATATTATGTTTGAAGGCCTTAGTTGGTATGGAGGTCATATGAAATATTTTTCAATATTACTTTGGTCCTGAGACATAATCCAGCTTTTTATTTTATGTTTGATTGACAGTGTTAGTTTATGGGTTTGCAATTCTGCTGGTAAATCATTAAAACCTGCCCAGGGACTGCTACCTTATCGTGGTGGGCAGGTTTGCGTGCTTTGTTGATCCCGAGAGCTATGCCGGCGGAAGCGTATGCTTCTGGTAGGGCCAACCAAGCCGGACTGGTCGAGGAGGAGAAGTCAGACGAAGTGCAGTCCACACCCCAATCCCCTTTCCCCCCCCACTGTCCCATTGAATATTTCTCTTCCCACTTGGCCCTGCCCTCCCTTGCTGGACTCCCGTATGACGACTCACGCAACGTACAATGGATCTGAATCGGATTTGGCTTTGTTCTTCATTATCATCTTTCTCATCTTCATTATCACCCGCTCATCGTCTCGATTAGCCATCGTTGCATAAATATGAGACGTTAAGCCCCATTGATCATCTTTGAGTTTGAAGTTTGAGATACTAGTATGCTAAGCAAAGCCGTGGCAAAAGTTGAATTGAATCAAACTTCACACATTTGGCCATGTTAATTTACGAAGTCAAGTGGATGTAAACGGGCGTTACTCATACTTATTAATGTTACTTACCCTTCATATGCATACTAGACACCTGGACTTGGGAAGGACTCCCATTGCTATCAACAGACTTGCGTTTCTTCCGAATAAGTACCGGAGAACTTTGGTATGATTTGCCATGCTTATCGCCGTCCACAGGTTGTTTGCCTTTCTGTTGGGCTGAGTGATTTGATCCCTGCTTTTTGCTATCAACAGACTTGCGTTTCTTCCAGTTAAGTGCCGGAGAACTTTGGTATGATTTGCCATGCTTATCGCAGTCCACAGGTTGTTGGCTTTTCTGTTGGGATGAGTAATTTGATACCTGCTTTTTGCTATCAACAGACTTGTGTCCCTTCCGGTTACATATCGAAAAACTTTGGTATGATTTATCATGCTTTTCGATGCTGTCCCCAGGTTGTTGTCTTTCTGTTGGGATGAGTGATTTGATACCTTATTTTTACTATTAACAAACCTGTGTTCCGCGTGGTTTAGTACCGGGGAACTTTGGTATGAATTGCCATGCTTATCACTCTCCTCACGTTGCTAGTGCTTCTGTTGGGACGAGCGATTTTTCCTTTCAACAATTGTAGGTCTAGTACTCTTGATCCATTCCAGGGAACTTGAAGATTCGATACTCCTCCTAGCGTTGTCAATACATCGTCTTTTACGTTTCTGTTGGGATGAGTGACAGTCGTTGTCAACAGGTGCGATCGAAGATTCGCTACTACTCCTAGTACTGTCATTAGGACTTGCTCGCTGTTGTCGGGATGAGCTCCGGTTTTTGTTGTTTAGGTCAGTAGACCTACTCTGGTTCAGTTCAGGGGTTTTAGGAGATTCACTTCTACTCCCAGCACTGTCATTAGGACCTGCTCGTGGTTGTCGGGATGAACTCCGCTTTTTGTTGGATGAACTCCGGTTTTTGTTGTCGAGGTCTGTGGGCCTTCTCTGGTTCCGTTCAGGGGTTTTAGGAGATTCACTTCTACTCCCAGCACTGTCATTAGGAATTGCTCGTGGTTGTCGGGATGAGATCTGATGTTTGTTGTTGAGGTCTGTGGGCCTACTCTGGTTCCGTTCAGGGGTTTTAGGAGATTCACTACTACTCCTAGCACTGTTATTAGGGCTTTTGTGATGTTGTTCAGATGAGATCTGGTTTTTGTTGCTGAGGTCAGTATTCTTCAAACCTAAATTAATTAATTCTTTTAATTTCAGCCAACATAGTGATAAGACAGTAATAAAAACGATCAGTAGTAGTATAGTATAGTGTAGGCCTAGTCTTTATAATAATATATACCAGTGACTACATTCTAGGAATGACATCGATTCCCAAGCAAAAAAGAAAAAAAAGGGTGAATTTTAGAAATTAGTTAATTTAATTTAATTCAATTAATTCATTCATTCATTTGCACGCTCCTTGAGTTTCCCCTCAATTGTTTCTATTTCCTTGCTTTGATCTTCAATTTTAGCATGATATTGCTCTAGGAAATGCTCTCGCTCTATGAGTTTTCCCTCCATTTCTTCTACTTTTATGTTTTGATCTTTGATTTTCTCTTCAAGGGGATTGATTTTTACAGGATTGAATGCCTCATTTTTCATGAGTTCTGCTGTGACTGATTCTGTGACATGCGAAATTGAACTGACTGAAATAACAATCGAATCAGAGGTTAAAGGCGTGTTGTCATCTATCGTTGTAGTTCAACTACGTCAGACCTTGTATTATTTAAAGAATTTAGGAACAAAAATGAAAGAAATCGGTCCGTATGTAAACAAGTTATGAGCAATTTTCATCAAGAATGTTCATTGGGTGACGTCACACGCGTGACGTAGTTGGATGCGAGCTGTGCCGCGCTCACTCATCATCGCTACTGGCCATCCGCGGCGCGCCTCACCACCCCCGACCGCTATCGGACAGTTGAAGGGTGTATGTTCCACATGCATAACTTGTATTGTCATCGTATTGAATTGATCGTCATCGGTGTGATAACTTTCACTATCATTGACAGATTCACATTCGTCAAAATCTTCTGTTTCAAGCGATTCGTCTTGGTCGTTCATTTCATCGGTTTCACTTTCCGAACTTGCACAAGACGTCATCCCCTCCGCAAACTGGTAATCTCTTATTAGTGTTTCAATATCAAGCTCACACTTTATTTCTATCTTTTTAGGTTTATTCTGAAATGTTTCGTGAATTAGTGAGTCGTCATTACATAAACATAAATCGTAGATTAGTACAGCATGATGTGGAGATGTACTTTGGGCACTTTGGGTTTGAATGTTTTCAATAAGACGACTCTTGTATCGAGCGGCAAGGTAACATGCACTTTGCTCTGTTTTTGAAGGGGTATCAATGCTGCCTCTCAATTTACCAGATGGTACTGCTTATTTTTTTAACACGAGTTTCGATTTTTTTTTTTCATTAGATTCATTTTTAAACTATTGGTAATTTCATAGTCGTCTTTAATGAAATGTTCGGAACATACACGAGTGTATTTGCTTGGTACAGAGTCCTTACTATTAATTTTTGATAGCCTTTTTTTTATGTCGCACTGTCTACAAACCCAAGGGCACTGGAGGAAAACGGTGAAACGACATGTCGATCGGACTGACAAGACTGTCATTGCATCCATACGCACAACAATTTAACACCATGATAACTGATTAATATAGCTGGTACGATACGTAGTCTACACTATAGTTTATGTGGCCATTTACAAAATAACAAAAGTTTTGACACTTTGGCCTCCACGACAAACATAATGAAACTACAACTATACATATAAATCAACTAGAACCTAAAGACGTTCTCTACTCAATCCACTTGTCCGTGCACTCTCTTAATAAACTGCTTGATATTAGCACTCGCATTAATTATTAACAAAACTATCCAGACATCTCTTGAAGCAAATCTGAGAAACGTTCATGCCTGCAGACTGTCAAGTGATCAACCCTTTACTGCACCACGCAACGGGTGTTCCTACCCTAGTCGCGCCTCGCCCAGCCTCTCGGCCCGCATCCAACAACGTCACATGCCCTGAGGCGCGCGTCAAAACAAATCATTGTAGTGGGAGTTTGCCTCGTCCAAAGTTGCCATATACTGTGGGTTTCTTATTTTTTAAATGTATATTTAAAAACAAAAAATACTTACTTGTATGTGAAAATAGGCCTTTAAAGGCATATTGTCATCTAGCGTTGTAGTTAAACTATGTCAGACCTTGAATTATTTAAAGAATTTAGGAACAAAAATGAAAGAAATCGGTCCGTATTTAAACAAGTTATGAGCAATTTTAATCAAGAATGTTCATTGGGTGACGTCACGCGCGTGACGTAGTTGGATGCGAGCTGTGCCGCGCTCACTCATCTTCGCTGCTGGCCATCCATGGCGCGCCCCACCGCCCCCGACCTCTATCGGACAGTTGAAGGGTGTATGTTCGAGATGCCGTATGTTTGGCTTGGAGGAACTTGTATTGTCATCGTATTAAATTGATTGTCATCGGTGTGATCACTGTCACTATCATTGACAGATTCACATTCGTCAAAATCTTCTGTTTCAAACGATTCGTCGTGGTCGTTTATTTCATCGGTTTCACTTTCCGAACTTGCACAAAACGTCATCCCCTCCGCAAACTGGTTGGCTCTTATTAGTGTTTCAATATCAAGCTCAAACTTTATTTCTATGCCTTTAGGTTTATTCTGAAATGTTTCGTGATTTACTGAGTCGTTATTACATAAACATTAATCGTAGCGTAGTACAGCGTGATGTGGAGATGTACTTTGGGCACTTTGGGTTTGAATGTTTTCAATAAGACGATGCTTGTTTCGAGCGGCAAGGTAACATGTACTTCGCTCTGTTTTTAAAGGGGTATCAATGCTGCCTCTCAATTTGACAGACGGAACTGCTCATTTTTTAACACACGTTTCGATTTTTTTTCATTACATTCATTTTCCATTTTCAAACTGTTGGTAATTTCATAGTCGTCTTTAATGAAATGTTCGGAACATACACGAGTGTATTTGCTTGGTAGGCCTACAGAGTTCTTACTATTAATTTTCGATAGCCAGTTTTTACGTTGCACTGGCTAAAAACCCAAAGGCACTGGAGATTTGTCTCTGTTTGGAAAACGGTGAAACAACATGTCGATCGGGCTTACAAGACTGTTATTGCATCCGTACGCACAACAATTTAATACCATGATTACTGATTAATATAGCTGGTGCGATACGTACACTATAGTCTAAATAGCCATTTACAATAATAACATAAAAACTTTGACACTTATAATGTCCGTTATGCTTAATGCCTCCACGACAAGCATAATGAAACTACAACTACAAATAAATCAACTAAAACCTTAAGACGTACTCTACACAATCCACTTGTTCCACTCTCTCTCTTGTTCCACACTCTCTCTCCACTCTCTTAATAAACTGCTGGATATTAGCACTCACATTAGTTATCAATAAAACTATTCTTTGTACATCTCTTGAAGCAAATCTGAGAAACAACCATCCATACAGACAGTCAAGTGTCAACCCCTTACTGCACCACGCAACGGGTGTTCCTACCCGAGTCGCGCCTCGCCCAGCCGCTCGGCCCGCATCCAACAACGTCACATGCCCTGAGGCGCGCGTCAAAACAAATCATTGTAGGGGGAGTAGGCTTCGTCCAAAGTTGCCATAAACTGCGGTTTTCTTATTTTTTTAATGTCTATGTGAAAACAAAAAATACTTACTTGTATGTGAAAATAGGCCTTTAAACTTGTTTGTTTAACATCAAAGTTATATGTTTCGATGTTGACGACGGAAATGTTTTTATGACTCGGTTGAACATCGATTAAATACCTTCGATGTGATGTCGATGTTGAGATTTTACATTGATTCCTATCCTTAAAAATAACCACTAAAACATACAGTACCTCATCATCAAAAGTAATGGTGGACATGTCGTTATTCTTCAAATCAAAGTCTGGGCTTATCATCTCGGGTGTGGTGACGTTGCTAGTATGCCTAGCCCTGTCGTATGTTCAATGAGATGTCGTAGGCCTACCGGTTATATGGGCGCTTCGGTTCTCTTGGCATTATTTGCATGAAACACAACACATGATATTTTGTTTCTAATATGAGGCGACGGAAGGAGACCCTGACCCTTTCCCTCCCCCCACTGTCCCACTGAATATTTCTCCTCCCACTTGGCCCTGCCCTCCCTTGCTGGACTCCCGTATGACGACCCACGCGACGTACAATGGATCTGATTCGGATGTGGCTTTATTCTTCATCATCATCTTTCTCATCTTCATTATCACCCGCTCATCGTCTCGATTAGCCATTGTTGCAAAAATATGAGACGTCAAGCCCCATTAATCAATCAATCAATCATCATCAACAGTAGGCATACTAGTTATTGTTATCATTTGTCCACTCATGCTCTGCACTCCTGAGAGACCAATGACAAACATGTAAAAAAATGCATTGTAACATATCACCAATAAAAACAAATAAATACCTTAATTTATCGTTGAGATGTTGTTTGACGAGCCGCATGACTTCTTTTCTTTCCATTTCCTTTCCACTGATGTTTTGGCGCTGTTTCGACGACACATTATGTATCTAAAATTTTACGAAGACTAAAATTTTACGGAGACGTATATGACTATGTTTCGGTGACGTTCTGGCGACGTTTTTCAAATGGATACTTTTGACTATTAGTTGGCGATGATATGGAGACGTAAATGACTATGTTTCGGCGACGTATTGGCGATGTCTTGACGATGAAGACCTTTGACTATCATTTGGTGATGTGTCAACTAGTACCCGAAACATCATCAACACATAGTTGGCCATGTATTTGCGATGTGCGTACGTTTTAGCACATAGTCAACGATGTACTGGCGATGAAAATTTTCGTAACGGTTATTACATACATCCTGGAGGTGCGAATGACCCTCGGCGTTAAAAGCGCCCTAAATCCATAAATATATAAATAAAATTAACCTACGTGTGAGTGTCCCACATGTGTTCGGCCTTGTAGCAGATATACGGTGGAAACTTTTTCCACTTGCGCTATCAGCCATCATTCCAGATATACTCGTCTTGGACGAGTCTATGATACGCTCTGAATGTTTGCATCCCTTTTTACAACAACCTAACATTTTCCCGGGTTGTCAGTAAACTTTGTTTCGTCAAAGTTGATTATGTTTTCGGGTGGTACCCCTTCAAGTGACGTTCCAAGGTTGTCAAAATTTTCGTTTACCATAGTTACAGGAGCAGCAGCTCTCGCTCTTTTAATGTTTTCTGACAAGCGCATAGTCACATGTTCACAATGCCGTTTAAGGAAAGATTTAACCCAATCATGTCCAGGTAGGTTCCCTTAAAATCGCTTCTCAACAAGTCCCCGACCGTCAAGGTAGGACTTGACTAATGGCCTGATGTCATATGAGGTAAATGGAAATCCCCATTCAGTCGATGTTGTTATTCCCTGAACTAGCTGCCGCTCCTCATCACCTGACAACATGATTTGGCCCCCTGCTTTCTTATTATAAGAAAATTGCTTTTCTTTGCAACTGCACTGCTAATGGTGCTTTTAGGCACCCTCCCACTTTTCAGCAGCTTTCCTGATGCACAATTTCTTACATCTAACTAACCTCTAAAAATAGCTTTTTGTAAGTTGCTAGGCGAGTAATTTTGGTAGGCTCGAGAGATAGAAATTTGAGCTTGACGTCTTATATTTTTGCAACTTGGCTAATGAAGATGAAATTGGGGGCTTTTTGGCTCAATCTCTGGTACAGCGACACTTGTCAACTGTTGATTGAGACCGGTGGCTTGATTATCTGGAGAACGTCTTCCATGGAGTACCACAGGCATAGACGCCGAGTACGGAGGGCCGACGGGGCTCGACCCCCCCCCCCCCCCCCCCCAGCTGTAACGCAGGGGGGGCGCAGCCCCTCCCCCCCTGAGGAACTAACAGAAATTGCTTCTTCAAATAGTTACTAGTTTTGTTTTTTTGATAAAGGGCCCTTTGAATTAATGCGCATCGACAAATTTTGTCTCTTTCCCATATCATGTATTGTATATGAGAGCCTTCTTTCTTTTTATGGTGTGTCTTGGTTCTGTGACAGTCCCTCTCGCTATGCCCCCAGTGTCAAAAATAGTTTTCTAACGATATTTTCGGAGAAAAACTGTCAATAGAGAGCAGTGAACTGTAAAAGACCTCAATTAAAAGACCTATTTTAGGAGTGAATCAAGGTTGAAAATATATATAAATATTACAACAGTATTACACTGTTTAAACTAATATATTTTGAAGGTACACAAATACAAAATACAATAATACAAATACTAAAGTATCGGCAGTTCGACTTTGAAAGATGGCCTTGGCCCTTGAATTCTTTGTATAGTTCTTTGTTCATGTAGTTTTTTTTTATCGTATAGTTCGTTACGTTTTGATCATTTGTTTAGTTTTTAGCGTTTTATGTTTTATTTGATGTTTTAATCGTAGTTCATTTCACTTTTACACGTTTTATAGTTATAGTTAGTTGTAGTAGTGTAGTATACACGTTTAGGTGTTTCTTTGTTCTTAGTTAACTTAGTTCTTTATTCGTAAATCTTTGTTTTAAGTTTTATATCATGATCATTTTAGTTTAGTTGTTTATACGTTACGGCTTGTTGTTGTTGTTGTTGATTGGTGTCGTGAAAGTTTTGTATGTGTATTTGTTTGTTTTTTGTTTTGTTTTCCAAACTCAGACGAAATTATTTTTTGACAGCCTGTTGTTGGTCCATCGATTCAATTAATTTGTTTTATTGTTGTCTTTTGGTGTTGCTAGTGCCGTGAAATAGTGAAATTAGGACCAACTGGCTCACAACAGTCCAGTAGTACCTTATAACACCAAAGGAGAGCGTTTCAATCGAGACGGGTCTCCTTTTGTCGCCTCTTACGACTAGCAGAGTCACTCTGGGCCTATTCTTCCCCGGGCCCAGACGGGCAAATACCTCTTCAAACCCATATCTCTCTACCCCAACCATGGCATTGAAGTCACCCATAACAATCACACAATTATGTTCAATCAGTGCTTCTAAGTCATCTCTAAACTTATCTTTCTCCTCAGTAGGTCTTCCAGTTTGGGGTGCATATATTTGGATAACACCAATTTTTTACCGATCTATTATAATTTCTACTTATATTAGTCTGTCACTTACGTATTGTATATCCACTATCTTGTCTTTATATCTTGGGCTAGCTATTAAACCCACCCCATTTCTTCATTCACTGCCCCCTGACCACATCATCTTGTAACCACCTCGTAGTTCCTTTTCCCCAGTCCCAATCCATTTAGTCTCACTGAGTCCAAGCAGTTCCATTTTCCATTCTATCATTGTATCAATAAGCTCTTCTACCTTTCCGTTTAGGGAGACGATGTTCAAGGTGCCTATGTTCATTGTACGTTTTGGATTGATGGTTCCAAACCTATAAACGTTTTCTGTCTTCTTAAGTACTTTCCTGTTCTTCACCCTGCCCAGGGACTGCCACCTTATCGTGGTGGGCAGGTTTGCGTGCTTTGTTGATCCCGAGAGCTATGCCGGCGGAAGCGTATGCTTCTGGTAGGGCCACCCAAGCCGGACTGGTCGAGGAGGAGAAGTCAGACGAAGTGCAGTCCACACCCCAATCCCCTTTCCCGCCCACTGTCCCATTGAATATTTCTCCTCCCACTTGGCCCTGCCCTCCCTTGCTGGACTCCCGTATGACGACTCACGCGACGTACAATGGATCTGATTCGGATGTGGCTTTATTCTTCATCATCATCTTTCTCATCTTCATTATCACCCGCTCATCGTCTCGATTAGCCATCGTTGCATAAATATGAGACGTTAAGCCCCATTAATCATCTCGATTAGCCATCGTTGCATAAATATAAGACGTTAAGCCCCATTAATCAATCAATCCTGTTCTTCACCTTTCCTATTTTCCTCTCTTGATGTTTTCTATGACCCGTTACGACTTCCGCGCCACCTTGTGCTCCCCTTTTGTCCACATATTTGTTCCCTTCTGTACACATTTCACTTCCTTTACTTTATCGTTAGCTATTCCTACCTTTGACGGGTCCATACCCGGGTGAGGTAAAAATCCTTCGTTGATACCTTATTGGCCTGCTCACCTCCTCCGTGTTCTGTCCGTCTATGGGATTCAGGCTCATAACAAGTCTCCTCACACATTCTCCCACGCTCTCCTCACGGTCCCATTTACCTTGTCTTTCTAGGCCTATCATCTACAAAGGGCTAATGAAAGCCACCCCTTCACTATCGCATACCCTTTTTATTGCTTCATTTACATACACGCCAGCACTTGTTGTTACTCCACACATACTTATATTTGCACTGGTGTACTTGCTCTTTGCTGTTTGCAATAGACCTCTCACATCCCCAATCCCCTTCCCCCCCCCCCCCCTTCCCCTTTCCATCCCGCCCTACTATTGGCCTCTTTCCTCCAAACAGCCCCCTATTTCATCTTCATATATCATTGTCTCGATTAGCCTCGTTGCAAAAATATGAGACGTTAAGCCCAAATAATCAAATCACATCTTCTATCTTCTGCATTTTTCCTTCTCGACTCCAGCCATCCCGATTTCCTACATGCAGTACTAGGCGTACTGTTTCAGACCCCAGGTTCTCGTCCTCTTCCAGTTTTCGTTGTAATTCTCTAATCCTTATTCCAGGATATGCCCTGGCCCTGAAACCCTCTTCTTTGCTGAAGTATCGACATATTCCTCCTCGGATGTCCCCTATCAATAATGCCTTCACCTTAGTTTGGCCTTCAACTACCATCGGCTGGACGTGTGAGCTGTCTAGCCGGTTTCCCCCATGTTCTAGGCATTTCGGAACCTCCTTTGTGGGCTCTAAGCCTAGGTCTATCCTTACCTGCCTAGAAGGCCTATCTGCTTCTCCCATGGGCTCTAGACCTAGGTCTTTTTTTGTCCCAAGGCACTACTTCTTGGCTTAGGCCTACTGGCCTCGCAACTTGGCAATTATCTACCCTCGGCTCCAGGTGTAGGCCTAGCCTGTCCAGCCGGTTTTCTCCTAGCATAGGCCTAGTGTCTTGGTTTGTCTAGGTCTGCCTCTACCATGGGCCTTAGGCCTTGTTTGACCAGATCTGGTGCGTCTCCCTTATCTCGCCAGCCTAGAATTTCCTCTGCCCTCCTTGTCAAGTCCCTCATCGCTTCACACTGGTCGGAAACACTGGTTCATCGGCACCACATCCATTCTTGCTTTTTGTTTGTAGACCTTTATTTGAGTCTCCTTATACTGTTTCTTTCTTTCTTCACTCTCCTTTCTCATCATTTCCTTAATTTCTTTGCTCCGTGCTACTAGCATCTTCATATTGCTCTCCATCTCCCATACTAGCCTGTCTGCTAAGGTATCATTTAGTTCTTCCTCGCTCTTCTTCAACTTTTGGATCTCTCCTTTCATTTCATTCATTTCCTTTGTCATTTCTATCCTCCAGCTTTTATCACTGTCTATTTCATTTTCGCCCAGCCTGCTAGGCCTCCTTAGGCCTAGGCCTACATTGCTTCCTGTTGCGTGCTTCATAACCCCACTTTTGTCACACCCACATGCCCAGTCACTTTTCACTTTGTTATACCCCTTTTTTTCCACTCCGGCGCACCCAAAATGAGCCCAAACACACTTTACGCATTGTATTCCTACCCTGACGCCCTTTTTACATCCCCAACATAGTTCCCCTCTTATTTTGGTTTTTACTTCTTTCACTGCATCACCCACATTCTCTTTGTCCGCCATCTTGAATGTATGTTTTTTGTACTAATTACTTTTAAAAAACACCATTGAACATTATGTGCCTAGAGTTTAACAATATTGAATTGTGTATAGTATAGGTACCCTATTTGACACCTATGTTTATGTCAGCTGGTGACAAGTTTGAGGGAAGGTAAAAAAAGATAGTATGTATAGGCTTACATTTTTTAGAATAAAAGATCAGTGTCTGAAATATGTTGCACATCTAAAGAGTTACATGACAAATGATATTTACAACAATTATGTTGTAAAAGAACAATTCTGTATTGTATATTACTAATATAGGCCCTACATGTGAAAAAATAATTTAGTTGTCCAACCACTATACTTACATGCCCCGGGCATCTCGGGCATGGTATTTTTTGAGCCCTGTTAAATATTACATATATTTTTAATTCGCTTTAATAATAATTCAATTACTTTGACAAGAGTTATAAGAAGACTTGCTATTTGGTTACTAAATGTGTATTATAATTCTCAAGTTGGTAATAGCCCTGGTTAGTGTAACGAACTGTTTAACGGACTATTGAAAAACCGGACCGAAGTTTGCGAAAGTGAGTCATCTCTAAACACAACTACTCGCTTAAAATAAATTTTCAAAACTCTGACTTTAATATTGAACATATTCTAGTTCTAAATAATCATCATCACTCAAGTATTCCTCGAGAACCTCCATCACACGGCGTTTGCACTGTGCACGTCGCTTGTTCCCTTTCATTTTCCCCACTATTCTTCCCACGTCGTGGCCAAAAGCGGTTTCAACTCCACCGTCATCTGAAACTGTGGTCCTGTTTCCTATAAATGTGGTGAGTTGCTGGAAAGATTGTTTCAGCACATCCGCAAGTACTTCGTTTTTCCGTTTTTTTTAACGGCGTGAACTTGTCTGCCTGTTGGCATGATGTTAAAGCCTCGTACGGCACTTTCATGGGTTTCGCCACTGCAGGTGAGGAAGATCGGGATGGGAAATTAACTAACGGCGAAGAGGATCGGGTTGAAAATGTCTGCAAAAGGGATGTGATGGATGAGCCTGTGCTGAACTGAGTTGACGATGAAGAAGTTGTCTCGGGGGAACTTATTATGGTTTGAGAATTAAAATCGGTTGACGAAATCGTTGACGTGTGTGATCTCCCAGTGACGTAGTGTTGGTGGGGAAGGAGTATACGACCTTGCCCAACCACCTCTTACTTCGACTGAACCACGGCCTCTGTTTTGAGAATGGCCATGGCTGGGGTTGAAAGTGTTTTTGCAGAGCTGTTTGTATGGGTGCTGTAACATGTACACAGAAAGAATAATTAGAATAAGGTAGCGTCAGTTACCTATGGTAATAATGAAATTATTACAGCCATTGGCACTCATTGCACTGCTTTGGTGGAGCCCGAGTCAACAATAAATAAAACATAAATTTGTTATATAGGCTAGTCTACCCACTCAGTTACAAGAATTGATTTTCTGTGGGTGACATTTGTTGCGTCTTTATACTGGAAATTCGTGTTTCCCGCTACGCCATGTTTTTTGCGCGGTGGCGGTGTGTTGAGCCGAGAGGGCGGTGCTCTGTCTGACAAGCACTCAAGCAGTGACTTGAGATGTAGGCGTAGAACTGGACAGTTGTGTTTGTAGCAAGCTTTCTCTGTGTGAATAAAGTATGTACTCCTCTATTGAGTGACTGAGTATTCAATCATCCTGGATAATATACAACAACATTTATACAATTTTATTTGTGCTTCGTTTCTATGACAACTCCAAAGTCACCATTCACATACACCAGTATCATATAGGTCTAGACGTTTTGACTAGTGTATCATTAATTTCCTTGTTTGCGTTCGCTTCTTAGGCCTACCTTTGAGCCTTCACTATGTTTTGTGTTATAGATTTAATTGTTTGGTTATAGATTTAATTTCATGTGAGGTGGCAAGTGAGGTGCGCAGGCCCACGGGCGTAACAAGCGGTAAATTCGATACTTCATGCGGGTGAGCTATTTGATTATCGATAATACCGATGGTCGATCCAGGAAAACTTATCGATTATCGATCATTCTGGAAAATAAACGTGTCGATCGATATATCAATTATCAAACGGCAACCCTAATATAGATACCTACTAGACTGTACTACTGGACCTGTAACTAAAGTTTATGAGGTGAAGAATGTCGGTAGACGTAGGCTTATACCAAACTTACGCTCTGGTTTGGACAAATGGCTCCAAAGAAGACATGGTCTTGTACAGTGGCCATAGTGGCCTGTTACTGCACGAAGACCCACTTGGAGCAGGCGTATTTAGGATCTTGCGCTCACGGATCCATTTACTCTTCAACCGTTCCCAAATTTTCATAACTTCAGGGACTGCAATAAGAAAATTAAATAGTATGAACCATGAAGCACATATTTACCAATATAACAACTGTTAGGATAATGGTAAGTAAACAAAAAGTAAGCCAACATTATTCATTCCAGGCGCTACAAAAGTTAATTTTCTACCGATAAGTTCGCTGCACCATAGACGAACGACAGCAAAAATAAACTTCGATGCAATGTACAATTCTATTCCCATTAACGGAGACTATATAGTCTCCCTGGTTGGTTCTTTGCCACTCGAGCTTTACAATCCTTAGGCCCTATACCTCCTCACTTTACATGGCAGACAGTTGAAATACAAAGGCCTAAGTATTAAACATTGGCAAACACTGCACTTGTTTAATAATGTTTGTAACTGTTAGTCCCGTGGGGGGTGTAACTAGAGATGGGCACAAATATTGCTTGTATCGATATATCATATGATTCGATCTTGTAGCAATGCGATTCAATATGATACGATATATCGGCTAGAGCATATCGCATCATATGATTCGATTTTTTTGACACAATGTATCGATATATCGAAAATTCGATTCAAAAATTTAAGGAAACAGAAAAAAAACTGTTATTTTATTTTCCTCTATTTATTTTCCTCATGACTGTGACAGAATACAGCCTCGATCGGACGTATATTTATGCTACTAAGCCTAATAAACATAGGAAAATATGCATTTGACAGATACGATTAATTGACAAATTAAAGGTCCAACCAATAAAAAAGGAACTTTGGAATAAACAGTAGGCATAAATATTAAATACTTGTTCAATCTTTCATAATGCCAGAAGATAAAACAATGTTCTAACTCGGTATTGACTATTGGGTGTACTCCATAGTTAAGCTCAGTTTACACACTTATTTATGATTTAAGGTTTAACAAAATCAAATCAAGCCAAAAGCATTATTGCGTTCATACACTTCCGTAAGGTTTAAGATAAGGAAACCATAGCAACGTTCTAAAATTCTTAGCCCAGCCAATGAGAGGCGACGTTCTATTTTCCGGCCAATGGTAGCGATCCTAAGTAAAATAGTTGGGAAAATAAAACCTTAAATATTAAATAAGTGTGTAAACTGAGCATTATTACACACTACAAAAACAAAAACAATACATTACTACTAAACCTACAGCCTTTACAATACCATGCAAAAATGAAAGGCAAGGTTATAGGCAGGTGAAAACAGCAATTAATTGATTGTCCGTTTGTATTGAAAGATTCTTGTTGAAAGATTACTCAAATATCCCAAGCTGACAGTTTGAGAGAGTTTAAGAAAACAAGAGTGGACAATCGCTTTGGTGTTAATCTATTTCTTGTTTGTGTGGCAATGTGACCTGCTTTAGAAAAAAGCCTTTCAGAGGGCACAGAAGTTGCCACTATAGATAAATACTGTTTGGCAATGGGATATATGTTAGGATATACAAGTTTGAGAGATGTCCAATACTGTAATGGATCTATGTCAATGGTCGTTACTTGTTGATTAAGGTATTGTCTAAGTTCTATAGGAATTGCACCTGCGTCTTCGTCAGTTTCCAATGCGCTTGCAACAATCTGTTTATGAAAACTCCACAAATCAATATCGTCTTCTTCCCTTGGTAGATTTATTACATCTGCTTCAACCGTTGCCTCAGTTTCCAATCTAGCGGCCTGCTCCTTCTTCTTGGCCGTATTAAGTAGCGATGCAACTCTTTGAATTACCTGGGATGTAGGCAATGGCTGCTCAAAATGCAAACGTTTGAAACGAGGGTCCAATATTGTAGCATTCGCTAGAATATGCACATGCTCCACATTTTGGAATCTTTTGTGCACTTCAGCGGACAGATTTGTCTTTAAATTAACTCCAATCTCCGATGATGGAATGCAATGTTCTAATTTGTTCCGGATCATTCGAACAATTGGAATTACTTTACTTGAGGTGACATAAGAATCGCCCGACATTTCCTTAGTCACCTGCTCTAGAGGGCGGAGTAAGTTCATTACCTCCTGAATTACACTTAATTCCAATCCAGATGTCATTACAGGAGCCCTTGGAAATTTTAGCAGGATGCCATTAACAATGGTACTTAGATTGTAGAAACTCTCCAACATATAAAATGTGGAGTTCCACCTAGTTGGAACCTCCTGCTTAAGTTTTCGTAATGTACCTTCTGTCTTGCCATTGTCCATTTGGACTTTACGTAGTTGGTCGCTGGCACTAATGCACTGCTTAAAAAATGTCACAATTGACTTGACCTTTGAAATGAGTTGAGGTAACCCCTCAGTCAACTCTATTGCTTTTGAAGGCACAAGGGCAAGAGTATGGGCAAAACAGGGTAAATGCTTGGATTTTCCAAATTTGTCATGCACTGCCTTAACAATATTGGCGGCATTATCAGTAACAATTGCAGATAGCTTGTCTTCGAGTACACCCCACTCGTCTAAGGCTTCTTGTAAGACATTGCCCAAATATTGTGCGTCATGTGGTCGTAGTAATGGATACACACCGATTGTGCCAGTACACAATTCACTGTCAATTAGAAAGTGGGCAGTTATTCCGAGGTAGCTTTTTGTTGTCATTGTCTCTGTCCATGCGTCTGTAGTAAATGTTACATGTTCTGCAGAATTTAGCTTCTGACGAAAAGTGTTGGACAACACATCATATTTTTCATCGATCAATCGAGTTAAAGTGCGCCTACTTGGCACTTTAAACAGGGGGACTGTTGTATGTAATAGATGCCTGAAACCATCATTTTCAACAATGGATAGTGGTTGATTATCTTTAGCCACCATCAGCATGATGCTATTCATTACTTTTGCATGCTTTGTGCCTCCCTCTGAAAATAACAAAACATAAATTACACAGTGATCCTCAATAACATAGGTTATGCTTTGATTTAAAAAGGGGTGTAATCCGACGGATAGCAGATGTACCCAATTCACAATAACACTGTAGACGGCCCAAGTATGCGGTTATCAACCGAAAATTACAGAGCAATGAGAGCATCCTACCTGAGTAGGTGTTCATATTTTTAAATGCGTCTGATATTTGAACTTGGATCCTCTTCGATGCGTTACACAAGACAGGAGTTTTAGGTCTTACTCCTGGTGATGGAAGCAAAGCTGATCCTGTGGTTGTGGGACTCACAACCAATCTAATTTCAGGATCCTCAGTTTCAATGGTATTGCTGCCTAGAAATCGTGACATGATACCCTGCAAATAAACGATTTGTTAGTAAGTTCTAAATCATGATAAATGCAGTAGGTATGTCAATTGCAGTCAACACATATGATCTAAAAGACCATACTCTATAGTGTAAAACAACAACAAAAAACATGCCTAGAATTACCTGTTCGCGCCTCGCAGCTAGACCTCCTGCAGTATCAGGTGTAGGAATATTAGGCCTACTGTGAACTGGGTCTACATCTGGGTCGTCCGCGTCTATCTCATCGGCTATGGTATTTATAGTAGTAGCTTCCACAATGACATTATTATGCTTCCTTATTAAATGATTTTTTAAGTTTGTGGTGTTCCCACTTGATTTGACGTTTTTCGAACATAATCTACATTTCGATATCGTTGAATCCACTTTTAAAAAAAATTTCTTCACACCACTCGATGATGGAGGAGCCATAGCTACAAGGCTGAAGGCTGTGTCTGCTGAAAGAATGTTTTAATCCACTTATAACACGACTGAAGGGAAACACAATGAGGCGGCTACTTTGTCAAGGGCTCTGTCAAGTAGTGTTCTGGTACTGAACAATAACCTATAAGCAAACTAGGCCTATCACATGGAAACTGTGATCCTTCCTTACGCCTACTTACTTCCACTACTCGCCTCTTCAGAACAAGCGTGCAGGAAAGGGAACCCATAGTATCGCAACATCCATTATCTTCATCAGTTGGTGATGAAACACGAACACTTCAGATCTGTAAGAGTAAAATTATGCACCGTCTTTAATCTGAAAGTAGTGTGTAAGAGCACACCAGCACACCCCTTAAAATATAGGCCTAGGCAAGTATCTGAATAATATACTTGGCAGTGTAATGATAGACCTAGGGCCTAGGCCTACTTCGTGATCTGAAGAGAGCACATGGGCCTAGGGCCTAAGCTAGGCCTAGGCTACACTCCCTTGGCTAAATGAAGAGACAACGAATGAACATGCACAGACAATGATGAACATGCAACGTAAACGTATTGACATTGTATACTTTAGATTACATTTGTAATGCCGTAACAAGTACCGACATTGTGACATAATTCAAGTTGTGTTCTAGGCCTATGTTCTGATCGTTTGTTTGAGGTGAAAATACTCGTCACCTAAACTGCCAATTCACTGACAGGACTTGGGCAAGCTTAGGCATAGCCTAAGCCTAGTGAGTTAATTCTAGGGAATAGTGATCGTAATATTACTTACTTACTTGGCCTATTAGTACCATACCATTCACATCATCGTACTGGACAGTGGACAGAGACACGGCCGGTGCTAAAAGCTGACCTGTCAGATCTTAGTTCTTACGTCTTACGTCTTCTTCTTCTTTGTCCGAGTCCGAGTCTTGGTGAATGAGATCAACGGCCGTGCGCGAAAATATTGAGTAGGCCCTAGACCAGGCTTCCGCCTACACCTATTTGTTTTTTCGTATCTGTTGAGTTACTTATTTGTCATAATTAGGACTAGGACTTCTAAACATTTTATTGTTTATTTTAGTTTTTAATTTGATCCGATTATTTACTAGATCGGATCAAAATTGAATCGATTTTCTAAAAAAATCGAATTCATTGAATCGATTCAAAAAATCGATATATCGTATGCTCATGTATCGATATATCGAAAGATCGATCTTTTTTGCCCATCTCTAGGTGTAACTGCATTCTAGGCTTTTAGGTCTAAAAGTAGTAACACGTGGGGACTAAGCCAAGTCTTCTTTCAGTCTGATCTCTACCTGTAAGAATTGTAGGGACTTGTACCCATAAGCCTACAATACTGAGATCAAGTTTGAGCATGATCTGTATAGCTCAAACCTAGTCTACAGTGGCCGGTCATCTAAAGAGTTCATTCGAGTTCTGCGAAATGCCTTCCCCTTGCACCCCCACCTTTGCCCGCGCACGGACCAACAACAATGACGAATATCAACTCACGTAAAATTAATAAGGATAGAATTATATTTAATGTAATTAAAATAAAGAAATTCATTTGTATTGAAAGATGGTTAATTTAATTGGAAGATCGTTGACAGCTTTGGTTGAAAGCTTGATGGTCAATTATAGAGATTAGATCTTTCACTGCCTCTCTTCGTCCGTGCGCGGGCACTGGTGGGGGTAAGAGGGGAAGGTATTTCGCAGAACTCAAATAAAACTCTTTAGATGACGGCCACTTTAGTTTTACATATTTTGAGCCTAGAGACAATGTAAGCACAACGTAGGCTTACATTGTTTGCCTACTGGTCTCAACATTATCAGAACTATCGGGAATCTATAGCGGTTACAGCCTCTGAGGCCAGATAACATTACATTGCTTTGTATTCTATTTATATTGTTATTGTTGCCGGGCTGTTTGAAAGGGATCTTTTAGTTCAGGCTAGCCGAAGGCCTAGGTAGGGTCTAGGCCCAAGGCATGCAGCAGGCCCTAGCCAATGTGGATGTTTGCGGCCATCCCGTAGGCTCGGGACCTAAGCCCCAGATAGATGTTTATTAGGGTTGTGCGAACCAGTTTTTTTATATTTCGAACCGAACCTCGAACCTGCATTAAAAAGGTTCGCGAACCTCGAACCGAACCTTTTTCAAAAGGTGTTATTAGGTTAGTACCCACACAGGCGTTAAATATGAGCGTCCATAGATACACATGGTAGCCTTACCTTGTTTCAATTTTACCAATTTGAATTTGGCAGTTGTTAGTTAGTTGTGGATGTTGATCAGGATACACTAAAAGCAGTAGTAAATAAATAATCGGTAAACCAATAGACTTAGAATACAAGGCCGGATTCACAAAAAGTCTTAACTTAAGCCTGGCCTAGCTTTAGGACCACTACGCCATTGGCTAATACGGACCTCCACATACCCTCGACTCGACGTTGCTAAGAAACCTTAGTTCCTGTTTTATTTCTCTATGCCTTAGTTAATAACAAACACTTGAGATCAAAATTTAGGCCCTGTCTGAGTTCGTCTTTAACTTTCTTCAAAGATGGTGGCAAAACGTCTATGACTTCGAAGTGTGAACATAAATAAATATCGTTTACTTACCTTGACATACACATTTCTCTGTTTTTAGAATGTGGAGGTATTAGAAAACAAAACACTAAACTTTAAAACACCGCCTTGCAGTATTTTAAGTTCGCTGTGATTTCCACGAAAGTAGCTATCAATTGGGCTGTGTAGTAGGCCTACCATGGATTAATAATAGCACATACGGTACAGCAGGACTTAGGACTGGTCCTAAGTAAAGACCTCTTGTGAATCCGGCCCCAGAGTTTTAATAGCAATAATCAATCAATGTAAAGTAGAGTAAGTAAAGAACATCACAGTCTGTCTTCCGCGACTCTCTCCTTAGTCCTTTCCGTTCTCGATTTCGTCCTACTCCTTTGTGAACAGTCCTTCAATTCAAAGTCATTTTTTTACAAATTCATGAAGGAACGTCATTTGTTCCACATGCTCAGTGGAGAGAAGTGTTCGCCGATGTGTAACAACGTTGCCGGCTGTTGAGAAGAGCCTTTCACTACTGACTTCTGACTGACTGACAGGCCGTATCTCAAAGCTCCAAGTATGGACTAAAATGTTAGTCAACTATTTTCGGGAACTACATTCACTGCTAAATGCTAATCACAAGAGCTTTGGACATGATGACTAGATGGTGGTGACACCTGTTGGAGGAAAATCTAACTAAATGCCCAGTGTGAATGGACAGTTGCATATTTTAAGATTTTAGGAAGCCGTGACCCTGCTGGTTGTTGTTGTTGTGACAACTAGGTGTGGAAATACATAACCTTTAAATCCAACGACATTACAATTACATTATTTGCTCGATATTATGGATGACGATGACGACATTATGGTCTTTGTGGCTACGTACACTCTTTTACGATTAAAACAAAGGCGAAAACGTCGTAGAAGAATAATGATGGAATTAAGGAGACAAGTTGAACAGAGGTCAGAGAGTGGTATGTACAAGTTGTATAAATCTTGTTTATGTATTACTAGGCATTGTTCCCATTGAATGCTATTACTCGAGAAATCGTTTTACTTTGCAGGTAAACAGAGGACTATATTGCCAATTAGGTTGTCTTAATCGGGACATCGCAGCAATTATGCGCTATGATCCTGAAAAATGCAAGCAGCATATTAGAGTGTCACCCTATGCTCTGTATCTGTTTTGTGGAAAATTGAAGAAGAAGCAGCAAGACTGGGCAACAGAATTTGAGGTTCCTATCAGGCCTACCTACATTATAAAGTATAGGCCTAGAATAATCATATTATGGTATTAATTATGGGCTAAAGTTTAATTTTAATTTCTAGGCTATCCTATTTTTATTCTGGCTGGCATGCGAGGTGTGCTTTTGAATTGTTGCGGTAAGCTTGAACGTCCCACGGTCAACGGCACACAGAGTTACAAGGAAGATTCTGAAAGAGACACTTACACCCAAAAAACTGTTTGGTTGACGTAACTTTTTTTTTAGTTTTCCAAACCAAAAAATTTAGTAAACTATTTGCCAGCATTATTATGAGTTAAATTAACTAAATAATTTATGTAATATTTTTTGGTTGTCACAACCAAATAGTTGTGTTGATTCAACTATAAAAAATTAGTTGACTTTACTCATATTTAGTACAAGTGACTATCCTATAATTTGGTTTACTCTAAATTTAGTTAAAGCTACTTTTTAGTTTTGGTGGCCTCAACCCATAAAAAAGTTGATCAAACAAAAACAATTAGTAACAATTACTAATATTTAGTTAGAGTAACCATGTAATTCAGTTGATTCAACTTTAAAAAATTAGTTGACTTTACTCACATTTAGTACAAGTTACTATCCTATAATCTGGTTTACTCAAAATTTAGTTAAAACTACTTTTTAGTTTTGGTGGCCTCAACCCATAAAAAAGTTGATCAAACAAAAACAGTTAGTAACATTTACTAATATTTAGTTAGAGTTACCATGTAATTCAGTAGGTTCAACTATCAATAATGTTGATTTTGCTATATCCATTAGTACCCCAGACCTGTAAAATAGTTGGTACAACTATAAAATAACAGTGGGTGTAACTAATATTTAGTTAAATTAACTATGCTATTTATTTGGTTCAACTAAAAATAAAGTAAAGGTTGCCATATCTTTAAGTACACTAGACATGTAAAATAGTTAGTGCAACTATAAAGTAATAGTTGGCGTACCTTACATTAAGTTAAATTAACTATGCCATTTACTTGATTCAACTAATAATAATGTTGAGGTTGCTAAATCTTTTAGTACCGTAGACCTGTAAAATAGGTAGTACAACTATAAAATAGTAGTGCGCGTACCTATAATTTAGTTATTTTAACCATGTCATTTATATTATTTAACTAAAAAGTTATGTTAATGAAACTTTATTTTTTAGTTCAAAATAGCTGTAAAAAAGTTGGTACAACTATAAAATAATAGTCTGGTTTCATTAAATAAATTGGTATTTAATGTGTAGTTCATTGGTTCAGAGCTCGGAATGCAGACAAAAATTCGATTTAGGCTGAAGTTTTTCTACATCTGATGCCGGCTTGAACCCATCTTTACGATACCTATAAGGAAATTGAGCAAATAGTGGCTTTGGCAACAAGAATATGATTAATGTACGCATAAGTTGTTAGAAATAGCCGAGTTGACAATATTTAGCCGAGCCGATCGCCAGGCTTTTTTAATCTTTAGTTCCTGCCCGGAAACGTTTTTGGATTGACTACCCCATTCTTTTTCTATGATAACAATGTGATAGTGCCCACACCTGTTCATATAATGCATTAATTGTTATTATTGTAATATTTAAATACACATGTAAACAAGTTTCTTTTACCCACCTCCAATAGAAGCTGCCCTTGATACATTCAATTGGAATAAATATGGCATTATGATGAAGAAACATAGACAAAAACAGCTAAGACATAGCATGAATGATTTGATTACCACTTGACAAATTTGGCCAATTAATTTTAAATTGTAAGTGTACAATTTAGAATTTTTCATGCCTACATTTAAATAATTCGGATAATGTAAAATTGACCCCTAATTTGAAGTGCACTGAACCCATTTTAAATACATTAATCATTAAGTGGCTTCTTTAGGTGTGTGATGTCTATGTTCCTGATCATAAAAAGGAAACGCGAGGTGATTTGTTGTATTAGGATGTATGATATATTATAATTCATACCATGGTAATGTAAATTTATTTGTTATTATTGAAAATTGACAAATGGAAGCAAATTTCATAACACATCATCATGTCATAATGGCACATAATATGCCAACTTTGTAAACCAACACATATATATACATGCACAAACATTTGTATATATGTTCACAAACCACACAAATATAAAACACAAATCATCAAGTAGGCATTGCCTATAGCAATAATCAATAGTAATACTACAACCATATTACTATATATGTAATGTTATCTATGAGGAACCGTGAAAGTTAATATACTTTTTTCCACTTGCAATCACATGAATGCTGGTGGGAGAATAATCTATGAGCAAATCATGCCTCAAACATTTATATGCAGATAGAATGTTAGCAACTTCATAAGCATGCAAGTGAATATCAAAAAATACTGTGTTTAAAATGGCAACAATGAAGTAGACTTGTCTACAACCATCTAATAGAATAGCTTCAATTTTTCCAAAAACCGGACATTGGTCATCAACGGCTGTCACAAGAACCATACCAAGCTTATAACGAGTTCCTTTCACTTCAGCCCAAGGAATCTCATACATGGTTGAATCAGGAAATATGGTTGTATCAAGTGATGTATACTCACTGGCATAATGTTCAGTGCTTTGAGTCTTACCAGGCCCAGTCAAGACATCTTTTGTAAAAGTATTTAGGTTTTGAAAATACTGGCAAAGCTTTAATTGGTGTTTAAGTGCTAGTGTGTAAGTAATATTTCTCCTGGAACAACACACATTGGCAAATGTTTTCAAAACTTTATGTTTGGCTTCATATCTCATACACCATATGTTAGCTAAAGGTCCCACACAGAGAACTATTCTAGCATAATGCAACAAAAAATGGTGTTTAGGTTTCAGCAAATCATGAAATAGATCAAGATACAATTTGTTATGCTCTGCAATGATAGTTTTAAGATATGAAGTACAATTAGATGGAAAGCTTTTGCGAGTAACCAGATCAATTATTTCTCTCAGTGATAGGTAGAATTCCCAAACTTCATCTCCTGTAGGTACAAGATCGCCAACAAGCAAATTAAAGATACGCACAAAACAAAGCATTTCTGAAGCAGACATAGAAATGCTACCTTTTCTCAAATTCTCGTTTGTAATCAATGGAGGTTTATTGCCTATTTCTTGTGGGCCATAGTCAAAAAATTGAATCCTGTCATTTAGAGTGTCTACATTGAAAAGTTTGTCATCAAAAATAAAACGTCTCATTATGTTTACCAAATCATAGCAACACACCCCTTCAAGTAAATCATGCATGATATCACAGGCATAATTACTGGTAACATGAAAGGTTGGAACAACATTCCAAACACATTGTTCTTTTATTCCAGTAAGAGAAATATCATTTGTTACAATATCATCCTCATAGTTTTCAATACTACGTAATGATAATTCATTCTCTGATATTTGGCGTCTTAGGATATGCTTATGAGTTTTACAGAACCTGCAACAATAGTTTGCACTAAAACTTTCTGTAAATCCTAGAATGGAGTTCAACCCCAAATTGTCTCCTAGGATCAGGCCAACAACAAAGTAAATGGTCATGGCACCTTCAGGAGTATTAACAGTGATACCAGTGGTTGCTAGAAACTGCAACTCATCTATAAGAATTTGAAAAACTGACTTATTGCCATACTGCGTTCGATCATTTGAATGAAAAAGTAATGCCAAAAACATATGGTCCAAAGAGGACTGGTGTTCAAGGGGAATGGCAGGAATGCTATAGTAGACCGCTCCAACTTTATGCACCCCAGCATGAGAACCTAGTGCATTGCTGGTTTCAAAATCATCGAAATATATGAAAATTGGCAAAACAGTTTTTCCCACAGCTTCATACGTACTGCACTTATCTTTCCACAATGTACCATGTAAGAATGATGATAAGGGCTCCGGTGTATTTTTGTGGTTATTGACATTACATAATGTTTCACTTAAGACACCAGGAAGCTCAAAAAACTGCTTTAAAATTAATCTCATTGGTACAAATTGACCAGTTACTTCTTTTGGCAACAATATTACATGCCCATCTTTTGTATTCTGTTCCTCCATACTAACTCCAATAACATACGCCCGAGATTTAATTAAAACACCTGAATTTTCGAAATGTTTAAGTCTTAAGTATTCCGAATCTAGATTTTCAAATGGATTTTCCAAAATGTCAAACATATCGTTGATCTCCATCAACTCACTTTCTGATGCCGGTGTAGGATTTCTCAGGAGATACATAACTTTATCTTTTAAAATTCCTGAGAAACCACTGCTTAGAAACTCACTTGTATCATTAACTAACTCTTGGACATGCCTACGGGTTACTGAAGAATTATTATAAAGTTTAGCTAAGAAGGCGGAGGTGGAATGTGCAACAGCAGATTTGAACTGTGATGCAACAACTGTCGGTGCCAGGTTAGGTTCATCAATATTATGATCTGCCTCCCCCCCCCAAGTGATCAGTGTCATTGTTACTTGTTGATGCATGATTGTTGATGAATGAATTATCTGATTGTGGAAGTTTCTTTTGACAAGCAGGTCGACCAGTTGAATGTTTATTTATTAAATGCCTACGAAAGGAATACATAGATTGAAAAACTCTAGCGCAATTAATTTCTTTACACAAGAATTGGCTACTTGCATGAAGGTTGTGAAATATTTTCATGTGTTTAAAAAGAGCATCAATACATGCAAATGGCCGCTCACAAATATAACAAGTGGGTTTGATATCCATTTTATGATTTTATATATACAAAATTTACCAAATTAAGGGTTGTTATTTAAGGCCTATACGTCCTAACCAGCATCATAGTTGCATATTTACCTAGATAGGCCTATAGTATTAGTACCTATTCATTTTCATTGTTAATAACTGTGGACTTGTCTTAAATTTGAACTTACAGTTACATGATCGTCTTAAATTTGAGATTGTCTTCTTTATAGGTTACTGGCCGTGGTTTAAGTATGATGTCTTCTTTTTGGTTTAGTGGTTGTGGTTTAAGTATGACATGATAGTGGTCACAGAAACAAAGTTTCTGTCGAACTTAGTATTAATTTTAAACACAGCTTTCTGAACCAACATCCAAATTTGGTGGCTTTCTTTGGGGTAGTTAACATTAAGAACATGTATTACCTGGAAGCAGCTGTCTAGAGCCTCCAGTGGACTATTCACTTTGTACATAATGTCGTTGACGCTTACGAAATACGAGTTGATGTCCTTCACAGTCGGTCCAACGATGATTATGTGAGGTTGAATGGTAAGGCCGAGCCTTTCCATTTTTTCTCGCCTTCTGGCAAGAGTGGTTCGGATGTCAGCCGCCACCTGTGGATACAATATAACATTTAAAAAAAAAAATAATAGGCTAATCATAGTTAATTATAATTAGGGCCCCGTAAAAATAGCATTAAAATTTCTTAGCAATAATTCTTGTATTTTGCCCTAAATTAGCAAAAACTAGCATATTTAGCATTAATTGGTAAATTTAGCATTAATTAGCAAAAATTAAATTGATCCCATCTTAAACCTACAAAAGTTGGTCAAATAAGCTTAAAAGCAAATTTCTACATATTTAGCATTAATAGTTAAAACTTAAAACAAAATTTACGGGTCCCTAATTATAATAAGGCTGTTCCTAGTTTAAAAATGAAAACTTTGGACAGGTTGGGAAAGAAATAGAAACACAAAACCAACAGCCTGATGATGAGCGGTGCACAATAAAAACATTTTCACAGCAGGTGACTTTGCTGCTAAAGCTGGTTGACAACGTTTTGTGTCATGACTTCTATTTGTCGTGAAACAGTAGTGAAACCTCTATGAATCGTTTTTCAGGGGAACACTTGAAAAAACTATGGATCCAGAAAAACTATGAATTAGATAATAAATACAAATAAAGCTTGTTTTGGGAGTAACCTACTTTTGGAAAACTGTACATGCAGGAAAACGATAGTTTGAGTAACTATGCATAACCAAAGAGGTTTCACTATTGTTAGACACTTGACAGTTTATTAAACATACCATATATATAGACCACTAGCATTAAAATGTTCTTTAAAAGTTAGTAGCATTAACAAATTAGTAACATGGTTTTGATAATTTTTGGTTATGGTGGACATTTTCATGTACCCCTGGGAAACTCCCCACGTAACCTACCTCAGGGGGTACACGTAGTACCACACTTTGGGGAAACACTGATCTAAACAATTTCTTGTGTGCTTGGACAGGCATAAATATTTTGAAAAAATAATAACTTCGCTACTAGGCTTAATCGGAAAAAATGAATAGAAAATGTTGGTAGGCCTACCTACTCAATTATTTAACAATAAATGACTAAAACTGTTCAAAATTTCCAAATCACACTACAACATGGGACATGGGATTATAAAGTGTATGCCTACCTTCACATGTAAAATGAATCCATCCGTGGATTCTTGGATGGACGGCTTCCATCCATTTTTAGAACCTTTGCATCCTCCAATGTTTGTGGGAGGGCACAGTGGGCCTAGGAGCAGAAGGATGAGCAAGTCCCGAGTTTCTGGAAGTAGAAAGTACAAGGCTATTAGTAAGCACAGTAACCTATTCTATGTATTGACTGCAATCATATCAATTGTTGGCCTATTGTATTTATTTATTTAACAACAGCAGTAAAACCCTGATGCTAACAATTATTAAAAATGTAGGCTAATGCAGGCTTATGCATGTATGTAAGCAATATGCAGTGGTGTCAAACTAAATAGATTATACGGGTAGGTCATGTAGAGGGAAAGACGTACATTGCTTTTTACAAGGGGCACCACGCAGCCAGTACAGGTCTGACCGAGGCCAGCCTCAGAAATCCCACTTTTGTTGAAGACCCTAGCAGAAGCTACATTCACTTTTGAAAGGTTGACAATATCCGATAAAAACAATGTAATCACGGGGGTTCCTAACCTATACTCAGGGCCAGGTATTTACGGTAAACACGGTATACACTACTTCAACCAAATATCGAGTTATTTTCCCCACCAATTTACCGCTTTTGAGCAAAAAGAAAACAAAATTTGACTTTTATTTTCACCACAAATACCTGCCTCTGCCTATACTTATACCCAAGATTATATGTAAGTCCATCGTATTTACCTGAATAAAAGACGACCTCAAATTTAAGACGACCCCTTACTTCAAGAAAGCTTCAACATATCGACATTACAGCTACATTACAATACGTAAAATGATATTTAAATTTAAGACGACCATGGAGAATAATTTCTGGTAAATGCTAGATAGGCCTAGTGCCCTAGTTATTGCTAGGGATGTCAAACGATGTGAGAAGTCATATCGATTATCGGCACCGAAAACAAAAAAATATCGTGATTTATTGCGATAATATCAGCGCCCGAAAATATTGCAAAATATCGCGATTTATCGTCAAAATTAGTGATTTTTATTACGTTTTGAATATTGAATTGATACATATCGCAAAATCGTGAAAATATCGAAAATCGCGGAATTATTGATTGGAGAGTTGAATTTTTACGAAAAAACGCGCAAATTAATAATTTTCGCGATATTTCACTCAAATTATTATCGTACGATTATCGCCATATCAATATTCGATATTATCGTTGACATCCCTAGTTATTGCCTTTGTTCAATATTCAGATTACTATTTGATTTGATTAAGCGGGACTTTTCGACTCATATTTATGCGATCAAAGTGCTAACCGAGACGATGGGCCAAGAGTAGGCCTAGTAACTAATGAATGATTATGAACAAAGGAAGGGAAACCCGAAACCAGAATGCAGCCTTTGCCTACTCCTATCGATAAGTGCCAAGGGGACCAATAGCTAAACGTTCCATCCAAAAGGACGGTGTGGCTTTGACAGTCACAAAGTTAGGTGGTAGGCCTTTACTCACCAGTTGTGGTGTCATTTGCTGCTAAAACATTGACCAGCTCCAGTGCAGCAGCATCTCTTATGTTTTTCTTCATATAAGGGATAATTTTGTCAATAAATATTGGCCAGTCAGTATATAGCACCGCAGCCTTCTCTGGTGAAAACTTCGCTTTGAAGTCAATTGCAAACTGTTGAAAAAGAAACACGATATGTGTAGGGTAGCCTACATAAGACTAGGGGTAAGACGTAACGTAACTAATGTAACTGGTCAAAAAGCTACTTGAATAGGTGTAAGAGCATCGAGTTATGGGCAAATATTCTATGATTTTCAAACACTTCATTGAGATAAAGAGGCTATCGCTTATGACATACCTAGTGAATAGTGATACCTACACTAATTCTCAAAAGGAAGCATAATTTGTAATGAGAACTAACAATAACATTTAGGACAGCATTTATGATGCTACATGCTACACTACATTGGGCCTATACAAATAGGCCTAGAGCCAATTCAATGTGGTTTAATACCATGGGATATAGCCTGTCTAACCTTCTTCATTAAATTTGCAACATTGAAACAAATATCCCATATAACTTTAGTCCGCTCCTCACCTTTGGCATATTGCACTTCAAAATAGGTAGGAAGTAGAAAGAGTGATACATGATAAGACACAGCAATCTATCTGGGTTGTAACACAGTCTTCCTCAATCATAGGCGCCGACTTCTTAAAATCTCAGGGGGGCTCGTGAAAATCATGGGTTGATACATGACATCAGGTGAAAATAGCGGGGGGGGGGGGGGGGTTGGGGGTTAGCCCCCAACTACAGCGCCGCAAGCAAATTTTTTTAAATCAGGGATTTTGTAGTGGTTTCTGAGCGTTCCATAAAAAAAATACTGTTGTTTGAGTAGTGCAAAAACCAGAAACGCTTAAAAATGGAACACTGACGAAAATTATTAAATTTCTAATAAAACGTATTTCGCGAAAAATTTTAACTAGATGATAAAATCGCTATTTTATGAACAATAATTTACTTTTTTACACTTGAAAATCTCAGGGGGGGCGCAAGCCCCCGAGCCCCCCCCCCCGTAGTCGGCGCCTATGTCCTCAATAGGCTTATTGACAAATTTTATTTTAACAGGCAGGTATTATTTAACAGGCAATAATGCTTGAAGTTTTAACCTTTAAAATAGCAATGATAGGGCATATAGCCTAATTGGGCTGTACTTACAAGCTCGTATCCTCGAGGTTGTTTCAGTGCCGGGTAGCTACTGTAGTATTCAACCACAGACGGACTGTCGTCACGGTGTAGTTTCAGTAAACGATATTTTGCTGTTTTTTCCCAGTTTTCCAGAACCATAACCCAAGGTTCTTTACTGGTGTTCAGCCAGTTTAGTGCATCTTGGAGTTCTCCTGTAATAAGATACAGTTCATACAATCATAAAATTTAAGTCCATATGTGGCTCTAGGTCACAATGATCTCGAATAGAAGCACAAATAGTTGTTCAGCATGAAATAAAATATATAAGAGTATTAGGCCTATGTAAAAACTAACCAGTAGCCTCTTGTTCAACATCATCAGGATCATCCTCAGCCGCGCATATCTTCGATTTCTGTTTGTCTAGGACACCAACTTTATGCAAGTCCTTCCTCTTATTGCGATAACAATCTACTAGTTTTCCCTTCGATATCTTTTGCCCAGGTCCCTCACTTAATGGAGGAATATAGTAAGTTTCCTAGGGAAAAAAATATTGTTAAATACACACAAGGGAAATTTCTTACAACATAAACTATTATAGAAAAGGCTATGGATTATGGAGACAATAATTATTCACATACCTCGAGTTCGTTAGGGAAAACCTTTTTAATTTCTTTAGAAATTATCTCGAATTGGTAGTTCACAATCCTAAAGGGAGAAAGAAATACAAATTGCATGAATTACCTCATTTAAGATTACATAAGAGTCAATGAGTGGGCTAAATTAATTGGTGCTGGTGAACAAAAACTAACATCCAAGACTCCAGGTTGCACTCCGCTCGGACCCAACTCAATGGCCTAACCAGTTTGATGTGACCGCCGACCGCGTGACGTGAATCACGACTTTCCTTGTGACTGTGCGTGAGTGTGTATGACATGTACAAGTGCCATGAGTTTGTGTGACAACAAAACAGTCAAGTGTGAATCGTGTCACACGTGACTGTACGTGACACGAAATAGTCCGGCAAGGAGCCCATCTAATCTGCCAATCTAAGCTCTCTCCTGCACTAAAATTTAGTCCTAAAATGCCCTATGGTCCGTACTAGAAGGCTAAAATGCCAGGAAGACCGGGTTATGAGTTGATATATTTAGAAGAGTGCTTACTGAAAGACTTGCAATGCCAACAACAAAAATCAAATACTGAGGTCGAGTGAGTGTGAGTACCTACACAAGGTTACTGAGAAAAACAAACGTGAGCGTCCGTGAGTGAAAAAATAGTTTTTGTGACGTTATGTGACTAATAATATGATATGGTAATATATAATATGATAATGAAGAAAAATTTAAAGCTTGTAGGCCTACACAAGTACCATTTATAATTATGAAGTGGATACCTGTATTTCTGCAAATTCCCTTGTAAAAGTCTATAGATGTTTGCATTACAATTAAATGTACAGAACACTTTGCCACCACGTCAATTGTTTTTGACATTATAGGCCTACATTGTTTATACATGTAGGATCTAGTTTAGTTCTTGTTGTAAGTTTTAAAATTTTAAGTTTTTTTCAGAAGATAGCTCACAAACGTAAAACATAAATAATTCTGATCAACACAGCGAAATGTCCTGTACATTTAATTGTAATTCAATTATTCCGAGCCAGGAAAGCCTATAATGTGAAAACTATAATTTAATGTTCTTAACTAACCTGTCATAGGTCTGGAGGCAGTGATTTATAATAACATTCACAAGCTTAGACCGGGCCTTGCGGTCAAAGCCTCCATCGGCGTAGCAACTTCGAAGAATTGCTCCTTGGAAGCTATTGTTATTAAGAAGTTCATTCAGATCCTGCCAGTAAAAAAAGTTCATCAATGTAAGCTACATTCATTTTATTTGTCTGTATGGTAGGGGTGGGCAAACCTGGGTTTTTGACTTTCGAGCCGAACTCGAACTTTTAAATAAAAAATTCTCTAACTTCGAACTCGAGCCGAACTTTTACAAATTATTACTGTAACGAATACAAACGATGTATATTACGCAAACGATGTATAAAATCAGTTTTTAGCGTATTTTTTGGCGTAACCAAAGTTTGGTTAGAGTTCGAAGTTTTTATAAAAAACGATCTCGAGCCTAAAAATTCGAACCCGAGCCAAGCTTCAAAAAAAGCTTGCGAGCCGAGCCGATTTTAGAACGTTCGCTCACCCCTACTGTATGGCTAGAGATACGTGATTTTAGCGATTTAGGATTTGATGCTACAAAATGCTAGTTTCACTAAGAAAAATGGTTTTTAATACTTATTGAGAACTAGTTTAGCAATGTATTTTAGTATTTTACATGACTATACCAATTGAATTGAATTGTAATGTAATGTAACTATAATTCATCATTAACCATTAAAAGTGGAAAAAAATACCCCACATTTAGGGTGTTGGTGGAAAAGAAAAAAATAAATGCTAGAAAATGCTAAATTTGACAAAAGAATGCAAAACATTCTAAATTTAAATGCTACTTTTAACATACCAGGTCAAATCCCTTTGGTTTTTTATACACCGGCAAAGGTGTACTTGCTGACAAGGGGATTGGTCTCTTTGGCTTGGTTTGTACTTCAGAACCAGTACTTATTTCACTGGTAATGCTAGAATTACTAGCATCTAGCTTGGAATCGTTAATTGTACTAGAATCGTCTTGGCTGAAGATGCTGCTACTAGGCTTACTGGATGATGGCTAGAAATTAAAAATTAGAAATTAAATTTGGGATGCATGCATTTTTGTCCACACCACATGGCACTAAAAACTAAGTGGTAGACCTACATAACATAGCAAGAGATGCACAACAAACTCCAACCGGCAGTCCTACCAGCAATGTAGCAATTCAAATGTCAAGTGCCCAATAATGAATTTTTGCATAGGCATTCCGCACTTTTATCGGAAATTGCCAATTTCTATCTACCGGTACCTACCAATATTTAAAATTTTATATTGATTTAAGTGGGGCACAGCTCGATAAAATATAAAGCAGGCCTATTTATTATCGGAATGCAGACTGCATTAGGGCCTATCAATCGATAATGTTGGTGAAAACTGAAAACATTGCCACTTTAACCACTTTAAAAATATTTAGGCCAACATTGTTTTGCCATGGTTTCTACTAGGGGAGCACACCCATAAAATTGTACTTGGGTATCGCCAATTTGCAACACAATACTATCATAGCGTAATGTAATTTCTAAGACGAGTTGAATAGTGGTGTTATGCGACGGTGTGCTACGCATAGGCCTACATAAGGTGACCATATCTTGAAGGTAACAAACCGGGACAAAGTTTGGCGTGGATAAACCGGGGTCTGGGGCAAAGCCCCAGCCACCGGAGGCGAAAATTTTTCAAGGTATTTATGCGTCAAATGTCCCAAAAACAGCTTCCTGACATGATTTATGAAAATAATTTTTATGGAATATATGGGTTTGGCAGAGAAGAAAATTAATGCAAGTGCAGGCCATCATTATCAATAAAAATGAATGTAATTTAAAAAAAGTAAATATATTTTATTAGTGTAATTTGCATCCTTGAACTTTTAATACCGTAACATTGTCTGTAAAAAGAAATAATAATGCAGCAAAGTAAATCTTTCTTCAAATCTTCATTGAACTTACACTTTCTGCAAGGTGGGACCCTCTCCCCCCGCCCGTCTATCTTACCAAGCGCTGTTGCAATCGACACTCACGTTAAGTACGGCAATGCAAACGCCAATCAAAACGGCAATCGATTGCAACAGCGCTTTTTATTGATTATTTATTATTTGATTTTTGAATATTGACTTATCACAGACATGAATGGACCTGTCGCGCGACGGTCCAAGATCCATTCCTGTTGTTTTGATTGGTCAATTGGTCCGTCGCGTCGCGCCTGGCAGGCATATGAAAACGCAACTTTAGTTGACACTTGACAGAATACCGGGACATTTCTTTCCATAAATTACTAACCGGTACAAATACGTCATATTCACGAGTCTCTCAGGACACCGGTACTAGTGTTCTGAAAACGGTACTGTACCGGTCAAACCGGTACGTCTGGTCACCTTACGCATACATTAAAGGAAAATAATATTATGAATGATTTTACACAATTTGACAAGGTTTTTCACAAACAATAAAAATGTCACTAGGCCTATCAATTCATATCTTAAGCTTTTGTGGCCCATTAATATTGACTGGAAAGTTGAATGAGTTTAGGCATTTTTCATTCAAGGCTCTAGGTACCTAGGCTAATAATCGTCCGTGAACTATTTTCCCGGCCAGTTGGGTAACGGATGTCCGTGACCTGAGCCACTACCTACATTTAACATGCACATGGGTGTAAAATAAGAAAAGTAATAGGGCCAATGAATAAATTGAATGAAAATTGAAACAAAATTAAGTTAGGCTGCCTACTTGTACTTACAGTAAGAGAAGCACTTTCTAAGTCGGGCTTGTAACTCGTTGCGAATTGGTAGTGAGCCAAAAACCTTTTTCTTAGCCCAATTTGTGGTAGGATTTCCCTTATCTCATCTAATGAGAGCTGACCAAATGTCTCTTCATCAATGCAATGTTCTGGAAGTAGAACATGCCTCTTAATATTATAGGCCTTGGCCTACCAAACGTAACCAACCAAACGTACGTTAGTCTTGTAGGGAACACTTCACCAGGCTACGGATTCTAACTCTTCCATCCACCCTCATCATGTCTGCAGCTGTATTCGTTCATGCCAATGCAGACCTGTTCCCACTCAGTACTTCATGTCATTCCCACGAAACTAGATCTAGATCTAATATATTTTTCAAGCCCTTTAACCTCCATTCATTCAAACATAGCCCCCAATACCTATGCATGAAAATATACAATCATCTCCCGCTATCTACAAAACAATCTGCATCATTACCTTCTTTCAAATACAAGCTAAAATCTTTCCTATTAAGTAATGCATTCTATAACCTAGACGAATTCTTCTCTTTCTCTTTCTCCACTGCCCAACCCATAGAATAAAATTATGTTTACGTACTATCAACGTAATTATCAACTGTTAATTTTAAAATACCTATTGTATATGTCTTTGAATTGAATTGTGTACCATTAGTTTTAAGATATCTTATAAGAAATTGACGATGTCCATACATGTATTATGTATATGTCTTTTACGGATGAATAAATTGAAATTGAAATTGAAATTGAACACAGGCCTAGGCTAGGCCCTCGCTCTATAACCATCGTTGGGTTGATTTCGAGTTCATTCAACTAGGTTAGCTATGGTATAACGAGAGTTGCTGACCTGCGTTTAGCTTGAACTATGACATAGGCTAGGTTGACAAAGGTCGTCAGATCCGGTTTTTACTACTAAAGTTAAATCTTTAATTTGAATGTAGGGCCTACCTACACATGAAGCAGAGCTGAAAGCACGTACGCCTTCTTGTAGGCCTAGGCCTAGTTCTTGACGGCAAAGAACACAATAACATAACCTAAAATTTGACAGTGTGAACCTGATCTGAATGCAATAATAAATTTACGAGCTCTATACTTGCATTTATGGTGACGACAGTAAGAAGTTTAAGTGACATATGTGTAGGCATATGAATTGTGAGAGAATTGCATCAAATGTGTCTCTTAAAGAAGTTAGGCTATGATAGGTCACTTCTAATCAGGGTTTGCAACTTGTTATTCAACGCCCTCTAGGTAGGCTAGACCTAATGCATTTATTTATAAGGCATTGGTTCAACGTAATCAAACACCAAATTTCAAATTTTAAAGTAGACTAACGATAGCAGAGTTGTCTTAAAATAGACGTGAGATCATTCATAGAGAAAAAAACAGATCATTACCACACCATAACCTTTACGCCTGAAGCCCTTGCCCTAACCAACCAACCAACCACTAGGGCCTAGGCCTAGCCAATGCTAGGGCATGTGTGTCTTAGTGGACCATGCCTCCACAGGCCTACTGTAAAAGTAAAAAAATTCGAAAATGAATAGTATTGAAATCTGAATTTAGATTTAACAAATTAACATTACATAACTGAAACTCCCAAGGCCAAGTCCCAATAATCCGAAGCATGGTTGAACCATGTGGTTAAAATGGGTCGCTACTAGCCTAGCCTAGGCCTTTCTCAATTCATGTGATTTCACCAAAAATTATCGTCGATAATAATTTGATGAACAGCATGACACATGGAATAATTTAATGATGAATTACGATCTTCGCCTAGGCCTAGGGCTAGCCTAGGCGTAGGTCTACACCAAAATATCACAGACACGCAGGCCGATTCCTACTTACGCAAGTGTAACCACGAGTGCAAGTAATTTATTATCTTCGTATTTGTTTTTTTATCCCAAGAGTTCGCGGATGCCGCCGATAATCGTGGATTTTTAATGCATCGTCCACTCATCCGCCATTAAACCGATATTTTTCCATTACACGTTTTGGAAAATTGCGGGATCAAAATCTGCTATCTAGGCCTCTATTTAAAGCATTTAACAAATAAACAATAATATGTAGGCATACTGCACTTACCCTCGAATTTCGGCGCGAGATGTTCTAGCCCCCAACTCTCTAGAGTGAGGCGAACAAATTCGGACATCTTCAGTCTTCCAAGTTCCACCACGTGTTGCTAGCCTTGAACGACGAAACGAAAGGTCAACGCACTCAGCATCCACCTGCTAGGCCAAGCTCCACGAACGAAAGAGTGGCCCTATGGAGTGGCCAGCACGTGATCTTTCGAGCGTTTCCGAATGTTTCCGAGGATGACCTTCGGTTATCGTCGTAAATAATACCCTCAAGCTATTGAATATCAAGCCGTTATTGGCTACCTAGGTAACCGTCCTTTGACTAAAAATTACAGTTACACTAACACTCCGCCTTCAACTCCTATTGTAGACTCTTTCACTAAATGCGAGTAGAATCTACCCATATTAGTATACCAAACCTAGTAACCCATATTTTTTTAGTTGATCCAACCAAACAGTTTTTTGGGTGTACACTTGTCCGGCAAGTAATTGTTCTGCCCGTTGGCGAAGAAGTGGAGGAAGTTGGACAAGGTTTTGAACGATTATGTGGAAGTCCAGTGTTGTCGTCAAGAAGTTGGGTCAATCGATGGATGCCATGTTCGCACCCTCGCACCGTCAAATCTTCACGACTAGTATATTAACCAAAAGTTATTTTACTCTATTCTCCTGCAAGGCCTTGTGGATCATCGAGGGATGTTCATAGACATTTTTGCTGGTTTACCTGGATCGGTCCACGATATGAGAGCACTACGACTCAGCACGTTTTTTCGGAGAGGATTATATCCACCACAAGGTTATTTCATTCTCGGGGATAAAGGTTATGCGTGCATTATGCATCCCATAACCCTAATACCTCCTTACAAGGAGCCACTAAATCCTGACAAAAGAGACTTCAATTTCCATCTGAGTAGAGGAAGATGCATTGTTGAGAGAGTATTTGGCCTCATGAAAAACCGATGGCGGTCAATTTACACCAAGGTCCTTGAAGTATCATTGGAAACCGGTGTGCAAGTCCTAGGTGCATGTGCAGTATTGCGCAATATATGCATGTCGGCAGGGGAAGCCTTGGGTGGGGATGTTTAAAACCGTCATCCAGAGCGACGACTGGAACGTGACGAGGCAAATGCCGCAGGCTTCAGGGATCTACTACTGAACCTCCATATTGCTTATAGAAATCAAAATGATGACCAACATGCATAAACGTTTACTTTGAACTCTTAGTTACGGTATCTAACGTTAACATAAATTTATTTTTCAATCCAATTACATAATTTTTTCTGAGCCCGTTGTTGGAACTCATACATGGTAACTTGCCACTTCTCCTCAACATATTGCCGTGCTGGTCAAATGTTACAATAATAAATGAATGTACTGTATGTTGTATTGTAGTATTATATTAAATGTGAAAGTGAATAAAGATAAATTGACTAAATTTAATCTACCAATAGGCCTACATTGTATTTATTGTTTTCCCTGTTTGCTATCAAAATAATTTTTAAGAATGTCTCGGATATCTTTGGTCACTTCCAACTCTTTTTCATCTTGTGCTTTCAAATACTCGAGCCACTCGTCAGGCGACTGTCTCTTCTGCTTCTTATTTTTGGGGGTCGTTTGAACAGAAGAGCAGCACGGCTGAGAAGCTTGATGTGGATTTGCGTGCGCACGGACAGGTGTCGATATAGCACTTTCCAGGCTGGCACGACGCTTGGGCAAGTATTGGCTTGTGTGTAAGGATGGGCGCACTATGGTTGTGAATGCCGGTGGACTCGGGCTTGGTGATGGGGAGATGCTATCCAAGAAGATGAAGCTAGCACAGTCCGGAGAAGATGAAGCTGAAGGATTAGATATTGTATGTGAAGACAATTATGTTGACGAATGTGACAAGGAGGCCTCGGTCGAATCTATTATGAAGGGAGGGTTGACAGTGTGCTTGCCACTCATGATGGCATCTATCCCTTCATAGAACGGCCAATTGGTGGCCGCAAGGGTGTCCCCTTCCGTGGATACCCCAGATTGTGGAGTTTTCAAATCCTGGAAATAATAAAAAGAACTGAGTCCAGTCTATTCCTATTATAAACCCATCCAGCCCATCTATTGTCTAATGGATAAATAGTGAAAATCTTCCCAATAAGAAATGTGATTGTGCCTTGGCGTCACCGTGTATCATTAACCTGCCTACACAGTGATGCATGCGTGTTAGCAACTGTGTACATGCGTACCTCACCGAAGTCAAAACATTGAAACATTTGACATCGGACATTGACAGTTCACAAACAATTGACATGAAACAAAGGGCGTAGGTCCTTATATTGCTCAATGACTAATGGTAAAACGCACAGTAGTCATGGCCTCTCCTCAGCCTCGCCTAGCCACAAATCACATAGCAGCGAGAAGTACGGTGCAGAACTAATACTCACCCTATACTTTTGGGTTAAATTGGCCCATTTCTTCTGCAGCAAAGCCTTGTAAGCTGCGGGGGGATTATATCCCATAACCTCTGCAATTTTTCTGCAAAGAGAAAGTATCTATAATTAATCATTGTGTTCAAAATGAATAGTAATCAAGCCTCTCTACAAATTGTGTTAAGGCCTAGGCTTGGTGCGTGGTCTATGTTTTAGGCTGGCAGACACCCTAGGCTGACGTATTGCATTATGCATGTGCGTAGGCCTAGGCCTAGAGCCCAGGATGCGTGCATGGACTTGGGTCTAGGCTTAAAGCTAGCCACTAGGCTAACGTATTGCATTATGCATGTGCGTAGGCCTAGGTCTAGAGCCCAGGATGCGTGCATGGACTTGGATCATGTGCGTAGGCCAAAGCCTAGGCCTAGAGCCCAGGGCCCGGATTCACAAGAGGTCCTTAGTCTTTTTTTGGTCTTATCTTTAAGACCGGCCTAACTTTGAATGGCTTATAAAACCAGAACAATATCTTAGAATAGATTTTAAAACATATTATTGGAAAGTTCATTATGTCCTTGTTTTCACCAGGAATTAATAACTTTTCATGTGACCTGAGTCTGGTTTTACAAGAGGTTCAAAGTTAGGCCGGTCTTAGAGATAAGACCAAAATAAGACTTAGGACCTCTTGTGAATCCGGGCCCAGGATGCGTGTATATACGTGGGTCTATGCTAGGCTGGGCTAGGCCTAGAACATTGGGTAGGCCTATCTAGGCTTTGGGTATGATTCAGGCTAACAGATATACTAGAAATTGTACTTACGTCCACCCATAAAGCTGCCGTGCCTCTTTTTTTAGTAAAAGAGCGTCGAACTGTGACCGGAGATCAAGTTCACCATTTCATTTGTCCCTGTAAACACCAAAAATATTAATAGAGCCCACAGCATATTATTTAAATGATGCAATAAGCAATGTCTTCACTGACATAAAGTCTGTAAAATAATACAATGTTTACTCAAATTTGATGTGCACCTCAGCTTTGTCTTCAACGTCCTCCATCTTTAGACGTTAGCTGTCGAATGTAGTCACCACTTTCGGTTCCTAACAGCTATCGACTAAAAGTGTAACGACTTTGAGCTTTGGTCGCCTACTTATTACGTCACTTCCTCCAAAATAGTTGACTATTTCGCCTACTAAGGAGCTTTGAGATACGGCCTATGTTGCCGGAATGGCCAAGTACTTCTTCGCCTCACGGGAAACACGGGGAAATCTTTAGCTCGTTCATTTGCCACCATTTAAATGGGCACTCAATCTTGTCGAGTAGCCCAACTGACAAATACCTCTCCAGTTCTGCACCTATCGTTTCGGTGCTAGATACTGTGACAATAGCTGCTTTTTTGTCGAAATAATCCCAATGGTTTTTCTTTGACGTTTCTACTGGTAATAAGCCTGTAACACGTACATCATTGCTGGTGCTTGGAGACGCAGGTTCTGCCCTAACTTTTGTAAAACATTCATCTTCAAGAAGCTTACGTTTACATAACTCCAGTTCATGTCCCTACATGAATATAAAATAGTTTACAACTTGTTAAGTTCATATTATTGATTAAAAGTGCTATTTAAATTAATGAAGGGTAGACCTTTGTTAAATAGTATTTTAGAAAATTTGAAATAATTTAGCTTTTAATGGTGCATAGCGTACAGATTAGGCCCTGCTGAAAGACTTTTTTGCAAATAAGTTCCTAAGTTACTAAGGGCGTGTCTGATTTGGAAGTTCACGTATTTGTCAACTTGTACTTGTACTTGTGTACTCGACTCGTGAACTTCCGAACTTGACTTACTTGAATTCAGATAACTCTTCGAGGGAATGACAGTCCTTAAAAATAAATGGACAGAAGTGAGGTTAGATTTGTCGCTTCGCTTCGTAAAACGTCCGTAGTGGCGGCCGCAATCAATTAAATTAGGCATAGTTTATGTTATACAATAAAGATCATAGTAAGAACAATTATTTCAACTTAAATGATGTTCAAACTACAAATATAAGTAATAATTTGATAATTTTACATTACCAAACAGTGCCTGGTTTTCTGACAGCCATTTTAAGTTTGTAAGTCAAGTTCACGAGCACGCATGATTTTGTACTCGTGAACTTCCATACTTGTCTCGCAAACTTTGCATTTCAGACATCAACAATGACGTCACTTCCGTACGACAAGGTCAAGTTCGTACTTAGCAAGAAGTACGCATTTATTGCTCAATTCAGACACGCCCTAAGACTGGATTTAGTATTGATACGAGTAAGATCGAAACTATAGAACTGACAACTCACCAACAACAATACGTGCTTCCAGCGTGGATCCAAGATTATCGCGATACATACTTCCTTCGATTGCTTTAGGTTGGGAAATCGTGCAAGAAGAGATCGCTGCAACAGTGTGATGAACTGTGTCTCATTTGAATTAGGTCTGCGCGATTGTTTAAGGTTCTTCAACTTGTCACCTATGCAATCCAATACTGGAATTACTGCACTTAACGTAGGATAAAGTTGTGAGCTCATTATTTGAGTCGCATCATAAAAAGGTTCCAGAATCTGTAAATGCAAAAAATTTTGTTTCAGGTTTGTCATCTAGAATCTGGGCCAACCTAGGAGTATGAATGGGCCAGGCCTAATATCAGATTTTATTAGATTAAGAGTCTACAATTTAACAACATGAACTGATCTTAATTAAGTAAATTAATTAATCATCCATACCTGCACAAGTATAGCAGCAAGTTTCCATGGTGTAGCTGACAAGTTTGCAATGCTCAAATTTGACGAAAGTTCAGCAGACACAACTTCGCGTTGCTCAACAAGCCTACATAGCATCTAGTATTGAGAATTCCATCGGGTATCCACATCCTGAATAAGTTCATGCTGTGGCTGGTTTAATTGTATTTGAAGTTTGTGGAGCCGTTGTTTAGCCACACTGCTACGCTTTTAGTGCCCGACTATTGCTCTGGCCATTGAGATCATTTAAGAAATATCTTCCTTCATTCCCATTTATTACATCACCTACTACCAACTGAAGAGTGTGCGCAAAACACAATATTCCTGTCCAGTTAGAGTGACGAATAGCATTAACTATATTTCTTGCATTATCAGTTGTGATAAATATTGGAATCGGTAACGTTAATGCTTCACCTCCATTTGCATGTGTGTTGAGCTTATCATTGACAACATCAGGGTCATGTATCAATTTCCATTCTACCAACATTTCTTGCAATTTTATAAAAATAGCATTAGCAGTGTGTGAGCCAGGAAAATAGCTGTTGTTTAGTGTCATTGATTGAAACATAAATTTATCGTTGATAAAGTGGCACGTGAAGGAAATAAATACATCACCCTTTCCGGACGTCCACAGATCAGAGGTAAGACAATTGACATCAGTTGTTTTGTATCCAAGATTTTTTTCAGTACAGCAGCTATGCCATCTTCAAATAAATTAGGAACAATCACTCGACTGAATGTTGTACAGTCCGGGACAACATACCGCGGATCCATCTCATGCATTAGGTCTCTAAATGCAACAGAGTTTGCGAAATTATAGGGCATGTAATTAGCTGCCATCAACCGTGCAACCTTAGTATCCAGGATTTTAGATTTTGGATGACTTTTTGCATATTTGACAACTGGTTTTAAAAAACTTTTAAGAGTGGTTTGGCCTTGCAAGCTTACATTCTTCGAGCTAGATTTAGGTCTAGCTGGAGTGTTTAGTTTTTCTTCTAAAAACTCACTGTATTTTTTTAGATGTAAAAGCATCAAATGCCGGATCAGGGTAGTCGTGGTTCCTGACGGTGTCTGAAAAATCCGCTTACAATGGTTGCATTCGCTTTGCGTAGCTGCAAGCTTGGTAAAATGCGTCTTAAAAAGTGGGGTTGTACCCAGGCCTAGGCCTAGGCCTAGGTCTTGCGAAGTACCTGGTACCGCTATGCCTACGGCGCACGTTGCATCGGACCTAGGCTTATAGTGCGTTCTGTTAGCACCAGAATATTGCGTTTCCGGCTACCAGCATGAAATTTGGTACACATGTTAACAAATATATAAGGTTCAAAAAACCGTCGGGACCCAAGCTGTATCCGGATTATTTCGGCCGCCATCTTGGAAAATGTCTGCTGAATCCCAGTTTGTCTCTATCAACTCGGAAACGGTAAAAGAAATCAAAAATATTTCAGTTACAAAAAGATTACCAGTTATATTAAGAACATGTTTGGTCAGAAACATTTTTTTATAGGATCAAAACAAAAGCGGCCATCTTGGAGTAAATGATGGCACTGTTTTTCGTTTTCCCCAAAAAAGGGGCAACAGCTACATTTCCGATAACCAATGCCTACCACAAGTACTATTATGAACTTCTATATGTTCTACCAATTTTTGTAAAGTGGAAATACATCCGCCATCTTGGAAAATGGCGGCCGAATCCCAGTTTTCCTCTATTTACTCATAAACGGTAAGAGTTATCAAAAATGTTTTACTTACAAAAGTATGACCAGTTACATTAGGAACATATTTTGTTTCAAACATGTTTTTGTAAGATCAAAACCAAAGCGGCCATCTTGGAGTAAATGACGGTTGGCCTACTGTTTCTGGTTTTCCCAAAAATGTTGCAACAGTGTTAATTTTCTGATAACCAATACCTACGGCATGTATTATTATGAACTTATTTACGTTCTACCAACTTTTTGACAGTGGAACACAGAGCCGCCATTTTGGAAAATGGTGGCTGAAACCCAGATTGACTCTTATAACTCGGAAACAGTAACAGATACAAAACATGTGGAAGCAACAAAATAGGTAAGCGTAACAAGACGAACATTTTTCTGTTTCGAACAGCTAGTGATAAGATGTCGGTTAAAAGGGTATACAGCTTTAAAAGCTTCAGAAACAGAATAAGCAGGACTTCTCTGTAGAGAGCAATGAATGAAGCGTCTAGAGACTTCTGAGAGAGAAAGGGCGAGCTAGGCGTCCCCAACCTAGGGCTGAACCGTTCAAGGCCCGGGGCCCCTACTTTAGGCAGGGACAATCCCCTAAACCCGCCTCATCTTCGCAAGGGTGAAAAGGAACCATGTCTTAAGAAGAGTTTAATGGGAGCACTGTCATCACTCGTACACAAAGCAGTGCACTTCAAATTGAAACGCTGGCACTTGCAGTTTCCAACACACATCGTTTTGCAACGGCAACTAATGAATTCGGAGCATTCGTCAGAAGCTTGTGACAAAACCGTCCAAAGTGGTTCAATTGCGTTTTCATCCCCAACAGAATGTGATTACTTCCATCCCCAGCTGGTCTGGCTGCATGAGGTATGCCGAGTAGAAGCTGCAAGCACAGTCTCCAAATACGCGACTGAAGCATTGCTCGCTTCAGGTGTTGGCGCAATGCTTCTTTGGTTGGAGGTATACTTTCCACAGCTCGATTTTTTTGAGTATAGAGAATTCGTCTGCACTCATTCACTGTTTCCGTTTGGCTTGTCATATCATACATAAGTACAGTGAAGAGCTGTAGTTTCTCAAAATCCTCTTTATCTAATTTGTGTTTGATGTTGACAATCGAATGAATATACCTGTCATGGGTTCTTGCATCGTCTTCCAGACATTCCACGCTTTTGTTTTGGCAACACCGTGAAATGCAGATACTGTATCACAGCCAGTATATGCATGAAAGAAAGGCAGTGCCTCGCACATGTTTGGAGATATGTGTTCCAGGAACCGTGAAAGTGACAAGTGCTTTCTGTTCTTTCCAACACCATACTCAATCCAAAGATCATGCATACCAAGTTTCTTCAATTCATGGAAGGCAGCAACAGCAATAGCAATAACACCCGAGTCAACAGTGCTTATCAAAATGTTTTTGTGGCCCGAGAGTAATGCACTTTCCACGTGAACAATTAGTCTGGTGTCCGCTTCTTCATGTGAACATGGGGCAAGATCCTCCCTGCTGCTTAAAGGACCTGCAAATATTACTGAATCTTCGTCAGTACAAACCACTATCTTGCCATTGGTTTCAAGTGAAAAGATGTAAGATGCTTAAAGGTGGAATAGTTGTTTTTTATTGCCATCAACCAGCAAGAACTTACTAAATACTTTAGACAAGGGTGTTGTTGGTCTGACAACAATCTCTTTTCCAGAACCTCGTTTCATTCGTGTGTCAGCTTTAAGGCTACCTGGCAAGTACCTATCAAACACTACGTCTACTCTCTAAAGGTCAAGAGACGAGATTTTATCGCAGGTAAAAACACCTTCGTGCAGTAATCATGAAATGTCTTTGATGTTTTTGCATTCAAAGAATGAACTAAGGCAGCACCATCTATTACAACAGCTTAACAACATGTAACATTGTCGTCGTCATCTTCACTACTTTGACATTCAGATAGCAAACAGGTGATTACATTAGATTTTTTGGTGGCCTTTCAGTGCTCGCCTTTTCTCTCTCAGAAGTCTCTAGACGCTTCATTCATTGCTCTCTACAGAGAAGTTCTACTTATTCTGTTTCTGAAGCTTGTAAAGCTGTAAACCCTTTTAACCGATATCTTATCACTAGTTGTTCGAAACAAAAATAGTTCGTCTTGTTACGCTTAACACTTTTGTTACTACCACTTGTTTTATATCTTTTACTGTTTCCGAGTTATAAGAGTCAATCTGGGTTTCAGCCGCCATTTTCCAAAATGGCGGCTCTGTGTTGCACTCTCCAAAAGTTGGTAGAACGTATATAAGTTCATAATAATACATGCCGTAGGTTTTGGTTATCAGAAAATTAATACTGTTGCAACATTTTTGGGAAAACCAAAAACAATAGGCCTACCGTCATTCACTCCAAAATAACCGCTTTGGTTTTGATCCTACAAAAAAATGTTTAAAACAAAACATGTTCCTAATGTAACTGGTGATACTTTCGTAAATTAAACATTTTTGTTAACTCTTACCGTTTATGAGTAAATAGAGGAAAACTGGGATTCTGCCGCCATTTTCCAAGATGGCGGATCTGTGTTCCACTTTCCAAAAATTGGTAGAACATATAGAAGTTCATAATAGTACTTGTGGTAGGCATTGGTTATCCGAAATGTAGCTGTTGTCCCTTTTTTTGGGAAAGCGATAAACAGTGCCATCATTTACTCCAAGATGGCCGCTTTTGTTTTGATCCTATAAAAAAATGTTTCAGACAAAACATGTTCTTAATATAACTGGTAATCTTTTTGTAACTGAAATATTTTTAATATCTTTTACCGTTTCCGAGTTGATAGAGACAAACTGGGATTCGGCAGACATTTTCCAAGATGGCGGCCGAAATAATCCGGATACAGCTTGGGTCCCGACGGTTTTTTGAACCTTATATATTTGTTAACATGTGTACAAAATTTCATGCTGGTAGCCGGAAACGCAATATTCTGGTGCTATTGTGTTCTAACAGAACGCACTATTAGTCACAGTACCGGTAGGCCTATCAGTCTGGCTTGGGTCATCCACTACCTCGCCCGCGTGATCATCATCATCATCGAACACCAGCACACGGCGTTAATTTTGAAGAGCAAAAACTAAACACTGGTGGAATGAAAGTGAAACAAACTGTCAAACTCGCTAAAACATCATAAAACGCCTAAAGAAGTCACACAAATTCGCTAGTCATGACGCCGTAATGACACACTCGCACTCGATCGTCGAAGCGTCGCTCGCAACTATATTTTCGAATCTCGATTATCGAATATCGATCGGTCGCGACTGTAGGCGTGGCTCCGGAAGGCGGGGTTTCGAGCGCGCGGGAATTTCGAAAGGTTTGGTTCAAGGTTCGACGCATAAAACAGTTGTTAACGAATTTCGTCCCGGTTCGCACATCCCTAGTGTTTATACACCGTGATGTAGGCCTAGGCCTGTCAGAGCAAAACAACGCACTACGCCTAGCCTAGGCCTAGGCTTATGCACATCTACGAACCAATGAAAAACGTAAACATAACCTTACTTACCGGTATAATTCATAGCCTCTGCTATTGATTCCCAGGCATTTGTAATCTGTACTTTGCGAGCTATACAAATTGGGGCACTTCTCATACAGATATATGATAAGTTCGTCCCCAACTTGGTCTGCTTCATCTTTGACTAAGTCTATTGTATCGTTTTTAAAACCTCAAGGCTGGTCCACACAGATTTATAATTCATACGATTTAAGGTTTAACGCGTAGTCGTGAAGTTGGATCATAGGAAACACGTACTGGCGTTCACACAAAGTTTTAGTTTTAAGACGTTGATTTCATTGTTGTTTTTAATACAACGCCTTAAAACCTTATGCATTATGTCTTAAAAATCTGTGTGGACCAGCCTTAACGTGGACGACGACGACAACAACTACGAAAAGAAAAAACAACTCGTTCCAATAGAAAAGGTGTTGGATGTAGCTAAAAAGGCGGCATTAAACACTAACAAGAGTGTTAAATTGAACAGAAATACAAAATTCCAATCTGACCAACAGCCAGGAAACAGGATACGACGGCCCAAAAGGGAGCGCAATGTTTTAGTACGTGGCTTTAGTGAAAGCCATTCGGACTCCTTCTCCGGCGAAGAGGAAGAGAGTGAAGAGGAGATTGACACTACTCCTCTCACCCCTGCTACCTCTAGGGTAGCAGAATTTTTAAAGAAACCAAGAACATCTTTAACGTTTTATCAACTAGAACTTTAATATGGATGTTTTAATACAGTGGAACGAAGAGGGTATTTTACAAAATTAGAGGATATAAAGCTATTAGTCTCAAGACACAATCCCACTGTTATGTCTGCAAGAAACGCATTTTAAGATCTCAGACAGCCCAAAGTTGCGCGGATTTACTTTTTACCGCTGTGACGATACAATAGGTGACCGGGCCCAGGGAGGAACGGCTATCTTAGTACAGGACACCGTATTCTCTGAACCACTGCCTCTCACAACACCTTTGCAGGCAGTGGCTGTCCGAGTAGCCCTCCCTGGTCTCATCACCATGTGTAGCGTGTACCTGCCTCCACAAGCTGTGATATCTAAAAGTCTAGTCACTAACCTTCTACGTCAATTACCACGTCCATATATTTTATTCGGTGATTTTAATGCACACAACATTTTATGGGGTGGAATTACATCCAACCATAGAGGTATTTCAATTGAAAACATTTTAATGGCACAAAACCTTGTTCTTCTTAATAACGGTGACTCCACTTATTTTAGTACTGCCAACGGCTCCTATTCCGCCATAGATCTTACAATCTGTGCGCCTTCTCTCTGTATGGATTTGAATTGGAAGGTTTTACCTGATGTATGTGGAAGCGATCGTTTCCCCATATCAATACGGTTCTCACATGGGGGAGAGTCTAGACAGAGGAATCCAAAATGGGATCTAAAGCGTGCCAAATGGGATCTATTCGAGAAAGTGGCTGTGTTTAAAGAAGAACATTTCACCGATATCCAGGATCAAGTATCTCATGTCACCGACACACTTATTGCCGCTGCCAGGTCCACTATTCCCCAGACGTCTGTATTTCCCCGTCGCCGTCCAGTTCCCTGGTGGATCAGCGAATGTAAGACAGCGCTCAAGGATCGTCGTAAAGCTTTAAAATAATTTAAAAAGTCACCGACTCAAACAACAACTACATCATTAGTTGCACCAAAATATTCCTCGTTGTTTGCGAAATACTCCCTCTCCACCACTACGCCCAAAATGGTTTACCTATATGGAAAGAAAATAATAATAACATAACAACAATAATGATACAAAAAATTGATACACAACATGGGCCGTCACAGACATGAACGTAATGCTAAAGTAAATTACTTAAATTGCGAGAGGTAGTAGATTTTAGGGTATGTTTTCCAAACCACGGGTCGTAACTTAACTAATAACCCCGATTTGCGCCGGGTTTCCTTTTTAAGTTGATCTTAAACCTACTCAATTGGTTTAAGTAAGAACTAAATCGCAGAGAAAAGTGCATATACACTTGTAATTTTAATTTATTTATGATGCATAAGACGATCACTAAATATTTTGTCTGCTTCTAGAATGTAGCTCGTTATCACAGTAGCAACCGCCAATCGGAAGCATGGTTTACAATAAAAACAATTTAGTGGTGGACTCAATAAGCCCAAAAGTCAGGTATTTCAATGGGTAAGAACCAATTTTCTTGGACTGGGCAAGGCATGTTCCTGCTTCACCACGTATATCCACCTTAACCAGAGAATGATCGATAGTGAATGTAGTATTTGTTTACCCATTGGCACTTCCATTTTCTTTTCAAACAACCTCATTGCCCTCAATGAATTGATTGGAAAAGTTCCGAGGTCCTCCTCATCTGGTAGGTTGTCATCAGTACCAAGTACCTGATTTAACAACTAAGTGTTATGCTCCACTTGTTGCCTTGTTGAAAGCACAAGTTGCAACATGCGTGCTTGGAACGTACCTACGAAAAACGGAGGCAATTTGTACAAAAGTTGACCGTGCATTGTATCATGAAAAATTAGAAGATAATAATTTCTCAGTTAAACAGTAACATAATGTTTTATATAGAACAATTAACCAAGATCATATTCATATTTTATACAATAAGATTTGCAAGATTTGAAGTGGTTCTAAAAATGTTGCATGATACATATTGTTTATCATTATATTGTTGATTCATATTATGTTTACCATAAGGTTGGTCCCGTGTGTCTATATTGTTGGTTGGTGATGCTCTTCTCCACGGGCTCTAGCGGTCGTGCTGTTGTCGTGTGGGTTGCCTAAAGTGGAATAAGATTAGCACCAATTTCACTGTCAAACAAATTGTCACTTGGGAAAATACTTTTGGAATAGTTTGGTTCAGCTTTAAGTTAATGTGGGTAGACTGGCATTGTTTCTATGTTTCTATTTTAACAATATATATATACATATATATATATAAAGTAAGGATACATTTTACGGTTTAACCAATCCAAATTTTATTTAAAATGATACTTCAACGTTTCGACGACTTTAGCGTCGTCTTTTTCAAGACATACAAACATAAAAAACAAATAAATAAAAAACCACAACAACCAAAAAACACTTGCATATAAAATGGAAAACACTGCCACAGCGATACATATTATAACCAACAAAATCTAAAAAATCATATATATATATATATATATATATGATGGTTGAGATTTTTCGGGTTGACTGCCGCGCTCTTTCTTGAGACAATTTTGGTCTTTAAAAGGACCGTTTTAACCACGTGGTGACTGCTGAATCACATCTCATCAAGGGTAGAGCTGAGTCCTGAAGATGGCCAAGGTTACTTGGCCGAAACGTCGACACCTACAACCTACAAGTTAACAATATATAGTGATGCGAAACGAGAAAACCACCCTTGGGGTGAAAGTTACACAAACATGTTTTTTGTACTATTTTCAATTGGAATGAAATAACAAATTTTTGGGTGAAAAAATCAAGAAAAAATCTGTAGAAATACCAAAGTTATGAATTTTTTAATGAGCAGCAGCATAAAACAGAAATATGGAGTAAATCAGCCCTAAACATTGACATGTTGAAAAACAGATTTTCAGGCACTTAACCACATTACAACCTCCATGTACATGTTATGTGGACTACTTTTATTCAAATTCTATTGAAAATTTTGAATTTTATACTTATTAGCATAAATTAACAAAAAATCAAAAATTTTAAAATTCAAAAATTTTAAAATTAATTTTTTTTTTTTTTTTTTACATTGAGGCATAATTGACATAATCAAACTAATCTAAACTAATATAAACAATTTAAACACATCTTGTTTTACATTTCTGTACTTGGCTAAATAGCAAAGAACAAATCAAAAAGTAAACAAAATACAAAACCAATTAGGCTGTAGGCTGTTTCAGTGTAGTTTCAAAGTTTTTTCTTAGCCTTCTTGTTTACTGCTTTTTGAGCAGTTCTCTTGCGCTTGGCTGGATTGCGTGGAGTTTCTTGAGTTAGATCGGGTGGATCGTCGACATCCTCTTGACTGTCAGTAGGGGCTGAGGATCGTTGGGGCTGCGGACACAGCAAATCTTTATACTCTTCTTTGCAAAATTCCCTGATGTGGTCGTACAGGTACTTTTTCCTTTCGTCAGAGAGTCCAGGTGGTTGAATCTGCTGTGGAAATCCCTCCAACACAAACTTCTTTGTGATGGTATGGGTTACGCTTTCACCATCGACAATCTTGAGGCACTCGACCTTCCCAGGTTGGGCCGAAGAAAACTTAAAGTGGGCATAGCTTGTGATTTTGGGAATCTTGTAAAATCCATGCTCTGTGAAGAATTCTTGCCAGTTGTAAATTTTTACTATCACATCCCCAGATTCTGTTCCGGTGGGTACGGCAGAATTAAGTTTCGACATTGGGGTGCTAGAATTTATTACATCACACATGTCTTGTATTGAAGATACATACGACACCCGGAATGTTTTTTTAAGCAGCCCGAAAGCCCAATCGACAGCAAATTTCGTATGCCCAACGGGCAAGAAGGAGATGGATATCGTCTCGTTTAATCCATTCAGAACTCACCAAGTAAGGTAACTCATTAACACTCCATTTTTATTTTGAGCGACACAATTGTCGGCATGTAACTGCATGTGTGTCTCTCCTGCCACTAGTTTCGAAGTAGGAATGCAACATACTTACAACGAAGTTTGCACCCTTTGTTACAGCCACAGACTCGGGAATAATAAAATTCGATTGTTTGCGTGTAGTGTCACACATGACTCCAAACAAGCCTAATTTAAAGGGTGTTAAAAAGTATATTGGCCCCGGTTGCAATGGATTGCTAGGTACATGTACCTGCTGAGCCATGTCAAATGAATAATGTATAGTTCCATTATACGAGCATGGCTCAACAGGTCCTGGCTCGAAAATTACTTCTGATGCTGCCTGTACAGTGGCTTTTATCGAATCTCTATAGAAATCTCTTTCTTTATTCACTTTCTCTAAGTGCATCCTACTAGTTTCAAGCAGTTGAAGCTTTTCAGCCTCTCCGGACAGTTGAAGTTTACTTAAACTTGTGTAGTTGTTTTGACACTGCTTACGTAAGTCGCTCATTGGCCTTTGTACGACAATATACGGGCAACATTCTAGCCAAGTACGGCGGAAAACTGTTACAGAGACAGGTTTTGTTCCCTCAGCTTCACACCATGGATTTATAATAGTACTTCGTACTGGATAGGCAGGTGTGTAGTGGGCAGTGTACGAGATTTTGGACCACGCCCCGCAAAGCTAGTCGGCCATATTTGTTGTTTACGTGCTCCGACAGTCGTCGTGACCGCTGCATTTCACATGTTTCTCTCGTGCATATTTCAAAGGAAAATGTCCTTATTATAAGTAATATGTGACTGTTAAGTTATTGTTAATAGTTAATACACTATTGCCTAAGATAACTGGTCTACACAGGTATCAAAGTGGCCACCAGCTGAGTTCGGATAGGCTAGGCGTAGGCCTACATTTACAATTATTTGGTAAATGAAGTAAATGCGTACATACCAAAGACAGTATGAAAGCATACAAGTCATTAGACACGCGTACAACTAGCCTACTTCAAGTGTGGTCTAGTGCGTGAAGTGTGTTACCACCCAATCGAAGGCTTAGGGCCTATCCCATTCTTGATTTTGTTTCCTCAAGTGCAAAGTGACGCCGGGCCGAAGGCTGAACGACAAGCCCCGGGAAATATGGGTTCTGGATAAAGAAACGGATGGCTGCATATGTGCTGCTCATTGCACATGCATGGCAGGGTAAGAAATATTGTAATATAGTGATAAATGAATAGGTTTAGTTTAGGCCTCCTAAGCCATAGAAATTATACCAGGCCCTAGGCCTAGGCCTACCTAACCTAGGCCTAGGCTAGGCGTATCTGTAAAAAGCATAGAAAAATAGGGCTACAATCTGGGCTGCGTACCAAAGCTATGACTGGCAGTGACTGAGATCCGTACCAACTTGATTCGCAGTTTACCTCGCAGTTACCCCTCCAGTCACTACGATGACTGGGTCGAAAAGATCCAGCTATCGCAGTCAAGGGGGGCGTAGCTAATAATTTTACTGCGAATTATGAATTTATATACAATATTATATGGTTTAAATAGTAAGTGACATCACAACACCATACAATCTCAACTTAGAAGTCCCGTAAGAGTTAAATTATGAATGTAATGTTGTAAGGTTAATTAGCAGATGGCAAATGTTGCTTTTATGAATGACAATTTCTGCTGTTGTCTGCTTTCGCTGTGACTGTGACTGCAGCCCGTACCAGCTGCTGCGTTCACTGCGTTGACTGGGTTACCCCCACCACCAGTCACAGCCACGGTGAACGCAGTCAAAGTTGGTACGCAGCCCAAGAATTGTAGTTCCCCTACACCTAGGGTTGTTGCCAGGTAACAATAATTGTTGTGTAAGGATTTGTTTTCTTTATGGGAAATAACACGCATACAGAATGTAAACGTTTGCTCTGCCTTTAGCTTTATCAGACCTGGGCTAAATGTGCTTCCTAGTTTTAGTGTGCACACCAGCCAGGTCAGTGATAGGATAGCAGCACTAAGTGATCATATAACTCGTTTACGATATAAACCGTTGATTAATCATTCTCAAGCTGTAGGCTGGTTTTTAAAGCTTCAAACCTAGATCGCATACAATTTTTGATAGAAGGTTTGGAAGGAATAGAAGGCTACATTTTCGTTGTAAACTAGGATTGTACCATTGAGTATGTTAGTTAGCCCAATGATTGTACTGTGTGGTGAATGTCAACAGCACAGGCTAACAAAAAATTCTACATCAGTGTAGTTCACAACATGTCGGATTTAGACGAGTTTGTGCAAAATGACAGGATCAGGTTTACTCCAATCAATAAAATATAAGCTCATATTTAAGTTCATGTTTATTTTAAATATTTGCAAAACTTAATAGTTTAAAAAATGTATCTAGGTAGATCTCTAACCTATTCTTATGTTACAGGTAGAATGTAAGAAAGCTGAAGAAATACAACTTTGCTAGACATACACACCATGAAGGTGGCATCAATAAATGTAAACGAGCCACTCGTTTATAATGAAGAGCCGACACCAATTGAAGGAAACCATAGAAAATACAAAGTTATTTGAAGCAAAAATAAAGAAAATAGTACCCACTGCAGTATATTTTGCTCTAACACTAGACAGCGATTCTGATTCGGGAGAATCTACTCCGTCACGAGAAAATGCTGATAGGCCTTATATGAAGATTGTATTATGTATATGTAATATATGACATATAATATACCAAAATGCTATGTCTTTATTTAATAAGCTGAGACGAAGTTTGGTTGAAATGATTATTATCTGGTCTTTAATCTTGACTGAATGAAAATTGGCCATAAATGGGGCTACATATGAAACTTAAGTCTGAAATAATTCATATGAAACAATGCTAGTATAAAAGTGAACCAAATTGTCTGACATCTGGTGTGCTTTCTAACAGTTTTCGTTAATTATTTTAGTCAGGTAATTGTTTTCTTCTTGACGTTTTTGTACGTCTGCTAACAGCTCTTTGTTTCGGTTTTCGAGGAAATTATTCCTAGCTCAGTCAGTGGATCACCCCTATCCACAGCAGTCATGGTTCCTAAAAAAAAGAACATGATTACAATTACAACTTTAGATGAATAAGATGGATTTTAATTAAAAATGAATTACTTAAAGCATGGGTATCTACATTTAACGTATCGTAGGTATGTACATATTAATTTTTTAGTAGGCCTATAGAAAAATAAATTTTTGAGTTGTTAGTTACTGATAAATGATAATTTAGTCAATATAGGCCCTACAATCATTGAGTATGCTACAATTCTGTATATTGTACTGAATAAAACAATTTTATTTGAGTAGCACTTGCACTATTTTAATATCTATGACTTACCCTGAGTAGTGAATGGTTCCTCTGTAGGTATAATCATTAATTCACCAGGATGTTGATTCACTGGGAGTTCGGCCTGGTAGTGGCCATCAACCTCTGGCTGGTTAAGAATGGTTGGAGCTGAACCAGGCCTGGGGGTTAAATAAATAAATACCTAAATAAATAAATATATAAATAAATAAATAAATAAATAAATAATACTACTGAATGTAATTAGGCCTATATGTATTCTTGTATGTGTGAGAATAAAATGGAATTTATTATTATTAGGCCTATATTATTAAAGGCCTAATAATAAAGCTAAATGGTAGGTCAAAAATGTTATTATGTGTGTACACTGGCTACCAACCAAAGATCATACCAGTTCTGAATCTGATGGAAGATTGATCTCTCTTATTATGAAAAAGTAGGCCTAATCACTGAGTGTGATTTGGCTACCTACTGTAAGTTTTGTACTGAAAATAACTTACCATCAGTGTTGATGTGAATCTTTTGACCGGCTGTAAAATGTCATCTTTTAAGCGGAACTTGTAACATGTAGACCAAGAGTCTTCTATATTCTTGCATTTTAGTAGAGATGTTGCCTGAACACACCAATCATCCAGAGCTTGTGATGAATCTTCAGAAGCAGCTACAGCTACTTTGAAGTGAAGAGATGTAACTTCCAAAAAAATATTTTTTATTTCCAATTCCATGTCTGAGTTGGCTGAAATATAAATACATATATATTATTGTTTGGACCTTATCATTGACCTATCAACAAGTTTAAAGCCTAGTTGAACTACCGGTATCTATAATTTGAAAATATTTGTGTATCTATTGATTAAGCAATCTACAACAAAAACCATTATTACTGTACAATGTAAAAATGTGTATGGCCTAAGAAGTGACTATAGATTACAGTAGGCTGTCTCTCACAATCCATTAATGTCCATGCACAGAACTATTATAACTTGTTGATCATTTCAAGTTAAATTACAATGCATAGCCATGGCTACTACATGAACATGGAAATTGTATCTAGCCAGCATGTTGTGATTGCTACTCGAGAACATTACCTAGTGCTTAGTATGCCTAGGCAAGAAAACCTTTTCCTAGTTATGGAACTATGGCAATCGAGAACATCAGTTCAAACATGTTACATAATACAGGCAAATGTACTTTGCAAGTCTTGCAACATTGACCGAACTAATACCCTATAGTGTATGACGGTATGTGGTTATTAATTACAAGAATAGGTCCAGTCTAAGCTTGAGTATTCTGTCAAAAGAAGTAGGTAGGGCCTACTGCCGAGACCATTGCTACAGAGGGTACCTAGCGATGGCCTTGCTGCTAGACCCTAAACAGTTGATTACATAGGCCTATGTGCATTAGGCTATCTAATATCACACAATACCATGGTGCATGGGTGACGCTTATGATACAATTGGCATTAACTTATTGCCAATAATTTCTAGAGTCCCTAGGTCCTGCAAATGCAAACGGACTAGGCCTAGCCTAGCCCATGTTGAATGCATAATTGGCAGGCCTACTAGGCCTAGGCTATTTGACATGGTGTTATGTATAAATGTTGTATACAAAGAGTTGTCACACACCATGTTACAATAATATCAAGATGAGCTAAGTGTATAGGACCTAGGCTTAGCGAAGTTGGATGCATGGATAGTGATAGTGAATGCTGTTGTCAATCTTAACCTTGTCTACTCTTAGGCCTAGCCCAGATTGGATGTATGATTGATGCTGTTGGCTTGAGTTCATTTACCACATATCAATATTTTCAAGATATTGGCCTAGATCAAAGCGTAGGCCTAGACTAGGAAAGGTGAGTGCTAGGGGCCTCGGCCCTAGGCCCTAGGCCCTAGTTGATGGTACGTGACCAATTGCCAATATTTTCTACATAGCTGTGACCTTACCAATTCTCAGGACTAGCCAGGATTTAATTACAATGTTGTGATTCAACTCCATCTTTCACTGGTACCTAGGCCTACGCCGTACCGGTAAAATACCTGGGCTAGGCTGTACAGGTCTAGGGCTAGTAGGCCTAGCCCATGACAATAAGCCCTCGCCTACTCCATAGCCCACTACGACTGCTTTTCTTCTAGACAACCTAAATTAAGTACTAGGTAATTAGGCCTAGTAGTTAAATAACCATTCAATCTACTTACCTAACGAGTTTCTTATTGTCAGTCTTGGTGTAAACTACTTCACAAATGTAGTAAGCCTGTGTAGCGCACAGCATATAGGCCTATGCGGCCTTCTGAAGTTTCTTCACAATTCGTAAACAACAAATATGGCGGCCATTTCCGGAACAACAATCGTGGACGGCCCCTCCCATTAGAGCTAGATCTCCTCCTCCAATATAACTCCATGTTCACACGATGCTACGTACACCCTATGGACGCTTGCTTTCGACTCGTGGGATGGTAACAATTTGACATTGGTATTAAATACGGTAGATACCCGGCCAGGTAGAAATAGGGCATGTTGTTCAGCGTAATTTATAATAAACGTAGCCACCTTTTTGTACGTTTCAATGTGTAGTGTGTGCTTTGGGGATTTGTTTGCATTACCATGTACATTCACAGTGAGCCCGTTTGCTTTAAAACAATTCTTTAGACGTTTGTATCTATTCATTTTTATAGCATGTGCGAAAAGATACATTTTTTCGCACACCGGTTCTCCTGTCAGCATGAAACCAGTAGTCGCTCGCTTTCGAGCATTGGTTGTGACCCTTCCATGATTGACAGGTCTACTGGTTCGTGTTAGTACTCGAATTTGAGCTGTAACAACTAGATCCAGCTTATTCCAGTGGCCTTCATAATGGTCCAGCTCAATGCATTCTTCCCTGTAAGAAACTATCTCTTCATTGGTAAATTTGGTTGAACACGGCTGTCCGTTAAAGGTTTTGCAACCACATGTGCTTGCCAAAAACCTATCAACTTCTTCATTTTCACCAACGACACGATCAGCAGGTGGCAAATGTTGGGGAAGTTGAAGTCCATTATCCTGAAGGGGAGAAAAAAATATTTACTTTTGAATTTAAAGTATGTACCCACTTGTCAAATGACTGAGGTTGGAATTCATAGTCGGCCCCTACACCTAGGGGCGCCCATTGTTGCTAAGGTAACAATTATTTCCATGTTATTTCCCATAAACAAAACAAATCCATAGTAACAATGGGTGCCCTTAGGTGTAGGGGCCGACTATAAATTCCAACCTGATTTTCAGTGGGGAAGTTCATTGCATTTTCAAGTATGTTTTGCAAATTTCTAAAACAACAGTAAGCATAAATTACCTCCAAAACATATCCAACGTCATCGTCAGCATTAATGACTTCATGGACGTCAAGGCCTAGGCCTTCGTCATTAACATGATCGATTAATACATCAACAAAACCTCCTCCAGGGGCTTCCTTCAAACAAACAAAAACAAAACAAACATTAGATATTGTATAGGCCTAGGCTAGGCCTAAGCCTAGGACTAAGACTAAAGAGGCTAAGGCATAAGGCCTTAACCTAGGGTCTAGACTTAAAATAAATCTTTAATAATAATAAAGCAACTCACCAACAAAATTGGAATATCTGAAATATTCAATGGGCCATCACTCTCATTTTCGGAACATTCTGAGAGACGTAAATCATCCTCGAATTCACTGACCTCATCATCACTTAACGCATCAGCTCTGGCACTAAAATAGTCACTAAATACACCAGCCAAATCATCGGAAATATTCCCCAATGGAAAGGAATTAGCAATTTCTGCTATTAATTTATTTGATTTTGACATCTTTCCATGTGCCACTGTCACCCTCCAAAACAATAACAACCACGGCCTTGTGTAGGAAAAAATCACAAAACCACAGCCTGTTTATCGTGTTCTACAGTAGTACCAATTATTAAAAATATATAGCAATGTGAACAGTCCAAAGTTTCATTTTTAAAATGCTCAAAACATCAAAATAAAATCGATTATTGAAAACCGACCTTAGGGTGCTGTGTTAAATGCCCATATCACCCGAAGGATGGTTTTCAGAAAACACGTAGAGATTTACTTTTCAACGTTTTGGCGCTATCTACAAGCACATTTAGGAACTAATCCAAGATGAAGCTTATAGAAATATGTCACAGGTAGCGGGAGCATTCAAAAACGAAAAACGTGACATTTACGCATTTTCAACTGTTATTCTCAGTATTTCAGAATAATGTTCTTCACCGTAAGGGTGGTTTTCTCGTTTCGCATCACAATTTAATTTATTTAGATATATTAAAATTATAAATACAACGGGTTGTTAAGTCACGTTTTTTGCACTTACTTGTCATATTGGTCGACGTTTCCAAGCAACGTACGTGCTCTGTCCTCAGGACACTTGGCGTATTCGACTGGTTGCACTGGACAGCACTCAGTGCGCACTGAGTGCACTGTCCGTATTCGACTGGTAAATCTAGTGCGCACTCAGTGCAATATTTCGTATTCGACTGGGCTGTTGCACTCCCAGAGTGCAGCACTGACCTGCACTCGGGTTAGGGGCCAGTGCGAGTTGTTCAGTGCGGCGATGAACGCGCAAAGTTTGAAATTCTGATAGTAGTGATGACGATATCGAGCATATATTAGCTGTTATCAAGCCAAGAAATGAAAAGCCTAAAATAGAAAGCTATATAAACAATGTTGTATCTCACTATTCCGATATGGAGGTAAGTGTTCGGTTGGTATGGTTGGGCCCTATGCCAAGCCCAGTTTATTAAATGCCAAATTATGAAATTGAAAAACAACGCTATAACAGCTGATCTCGGCCTATCTAAATTGAATATCATCAACTTACCCTCATTGCCAATCATTCGACACAAAACACCCTCGCTGGTGATTGTAACATTTCCATCCTGTTCGTAAACAAATTGATGGAATTCAACAACGTCGTTATTGCCGCTGTTTTCTGTCGCCATCTTTGCACTGGATATGTCATGCGTGTTCGGCTGGGAAAGAGCCGGCGACGACACTAGGCGAGTGCACGACGAAATCGTGACGTTTCAGTGTGCACTCAGTGCGGTCCAGTCGAATACGCTAACTATGTCGCTGTGCGGGAAGCTGCGTCAACACAGGTCTCGTGGTCTACTGCGCATTGTTCTCGAAGGGTCGAACTCCACGTCGATCTTTCGATGTCGTTGCCAGTTTGGATCTAGCGCGCGTAGTCGGGCCTATGTATTGTGGTTGTTGTTGTTGTTGTTGTTGTTGTCGTCGCTGTCGTTTTTGGTGTCGTTGTCGTGGTTGTTGTTGTTGCTGTTGCTGTTGTTGAGGTTGCCCACGTGGTTCTATTTCTCGTTGATGGTGTGTGTAATGACATGAATTATGACCCGGTGCATGTTTGCTGTTGTTATGTAATTCAATCACAGGGTACCAGGTGTCACTTAGTTTATACAGGCTCTTCTGATCATTTCCATTGAGGTTATTTGGTTAATAGCGTCGCGTATCTAACGTGGCCAGAACCGTGACTCTTGTTTTATGATTTTGGTTGGCTAGTCGTAAGAGGCGACAAAAAGAGACCCTGTCCCTTCCCTCCAACTGTTCCACTGAATATTTCTCCTCCCACTTGGCCCTGCCCTCCCTTGCTGGACTCCCGTATGACGACCCACGCTACGTACAATGGATCTGATTCGGATGTGGCTTTATTCTTCATCATCATCTTCCTCATCTTCATTATCACCCGCTCATCGTCTCGATTAGCCATTGTTGCAAAAATATGAGACGTTAAGCCCTATTAATCATCATAACGTGCTCGATGGCGTGCTTGGCCATTGCGCTTGGATGGCTCTCAGCGCGTTTCATATTGTCTTTGTGGTCCCTAACTCTGTGGGCTACGTGCGACCTGTCTGCCCTATGTATTAAATAAAAATAAATTCACATTTAGAGTCTACCCACTCAGTAACTAAACTGATTTGCAGTGGGGGACTTTAATTGAAAGCGACTGAACCAACCCTGTAGGCTTCGAACACCATCGACGAGTGAGCGATAACCAATCAAAGATCGATATTTCAAGTACGAAACATATGAATCAGTGATTGGACAGTGCGAACACCTGCGGACAAATGCCAGAATCAACAAAGCCGATTCAGAACAACTTTGAATTTATTGAGTGCTTCGTTGCTAGGACGGCTCCAAAGTCACCGTTTACTTATTTCTAAGCCAAGAAGTAATGGAATTGAATCCAAATTAGAAGTTAAAAAATTCTGCCTGAAGCGGGATTTGAACCCGGGACCTTCTGCATTGGAAGCAGGGATGCTAACCACTGGACCAACGAGCATCTGCACGGCACTTCGTAAACTCCACATGTGTCAAGTGGCGGTAACGGGTCCTTAGCTGAGCTGACATAAGCTTCAATTTTACGTGAGGGGGAGAGCACTGTTTTTATATCGTAGTCCCTTAAATCACGAATATGTGATCCGTTACTTTATGAATATAAGGTAAGTATAAGTGGTAACTTCTTTTTTATCATTTCCACTCTCCTTATTTTCTCTCATGTTTTGTTTGTTTACTGTGTGTTTAAATGCTCTGTTTACCTGTTTTTGTTTATACCCGTTAATACTCAGTGCCTTAGTTAGTGTCAACCTCTCGTTCATGAGGCTTCGGTCAACCGATAAATGAACCAGGGTGTACCAGGGATTTAATGACAGGACTTATTAGCTGGAGGATGGTTAGAAGATGCTTGTTTACCCTATTCCTGGATGATCTAGTAGATCATATACCAAGCGAAGTGTGCAAAGTGCTTCTTTTTGCAGACGACTTTAAATTAATGACAGTTATAAACAAACTTTCGGACGCAATTCATATGCAAAATTCTCTTAATAGTTTTTCTATGTATTGTGTAGATTGGTGTCTGAAACCAAACCCGTCTAAGTGCACAATTCTTACAATAACACACAGGAAACAACCAATTGACTATTTATATTACCTAATGAAGCATCCAATAAGAAGAGTAGACTCCCAGAGGGACCTGGGCGTCATTACAGACTCAAAACTTTTGTTTAAAAAACATGTGGACAAAATCACATCTAAAGCCATGTCCATGTTGGGAATCATCTATAGATTCACTGATATAAATGACCCAGCAGCATTAAGAGCATATTACACGGGATGTATTGTACCAATCATCGAATATTGCTCCCCAATATGGGCAATGGCTGCAGACACAAATCTAAAAGCCCTAGATCGAGTAGTCTCATTTTTTCTTGCAATAGTGAAGTATCGAGTGCCGGCTTTTAAACATTGCCCCAAACAGGAAATTATGCAATCTTTAAATATTGACAGCCTTACTTCTCGCAGAGTACGATCTGACATGGCTTTCCTGCATCGCATTGTTAACGGTCATGTCAGGTCGGACATTCTTGTGTCGCTGTTTCCGCTCCGAATACCTTCTCGTACAACTCGTCTCACCAACCTATTCCACACTTTAACCCCCCGCCTATCTATTACCAAAAGATCGCTTTTCTACCGCCTACCTACTACATTTAATTCTTTTCCCCAATCTTCTTCGTATGACATATTTGCTAACAACTTAAAATCATTCCTTACCTCAACTCGCCTTTATGTAAACCAGTAGTTAAAAGCAAAGGATGCGCCGGCCGATGCGATTCTCACCTGTATGCATGTATTGGTTGTGTGTTTTTATAAAAAAAAAAAAAAAAAAAAAATGTATAATGTTATAATGTTACGTTTGAAGGTTTAATGTAAAATGGCTGTATAGCTGTATTTAAATCCTGAATAAATAAATAAATAAATAAATAAATAAATAAATAAATAAATAAATAAATAAATAAATAAATAAATAGAGGTTGGAGTGTGTCTTTTTTCGGCAGACCGAATGACCTTTAGTTCCAACGGCATTTTTAGTGAGTAAAATGTCCAAAAATGGCAACTTATTATCCTCCTCAAGCTCTATGCTGAAATTAATGTCAGGATTAATATTATTCAAGTAATTCAAAATGTCCTGTGGTTCCTCCCTTCCGTGTGGCCATACAACAAACACATCATCTTCATATCGTAACCAGACCTTTGGCTTGATGCGAGCTTTATGTAGGGCGTCAGTTTAAAAAAAGCCCATATACATATTTTCCACTACTGGCGATAGTGGACTACTCACAGCTGCACCCTCAACCTGTTTGTAAAACTGTCCTTGAAAGTGCAATAAACGTGAATTTAACAACCCGTTGTATTTATAATTTTAACGATATTAATAGTCACGATAGTCTAAGTTTAGTAACACATATATATATATATATATATATATATATATATATGTTATTCTGTAGGTTTTCGCGAGCTGAAGAAGGTGTAGTACTAGGTTCTCGGGTTGCTGTCCACGTAACTTGCTCTCTAGACACTGGTTGCTGGCCCAGAAATGGGCCATTGTCATTGTCTAGACGTTTCGGCAAAATCGCATTTGCCATCTTCAGGATGATCCGTTGGTTTCAGAGGCTGAGAACCGAATGGTTTCCTCCCAAATCGACGTTCTCTAGGACGTCTATCTTGCTGAGTGGCTGGGGCTTGGTTTCTTGTATTCCCTCCCTGGCGTCTTTTTGCCTCCTGGAAGGCTGGACAGCCCTTCCAGTTGGCAGTGTGTGGGCCGTTGCAATTTGCACATGTTGGTTGTACGCTCCTAGCTTTCCCGCAATCAAGTGTTGAATGCTGGAGTCCACATTTCACACATTTGTGTTTGTTTGTGCAGTATCTCGCAACATGACCAAACTTCTGGCAGCGGTAGCATTGCGCTGGCCCTCCCGGAGCGTGAAATTTCTCAACAGTGACGTTCGAGAAACATATCTTTGTAGTTTCGAGGAGTTTCTTCATGTGCGCGGGTTCCACTTTAACAACATATAGTGGTAGGAGTGGTTTTGGGTCTCTATTACTCCTTAGCTGCGTTACTTCACAGTCTATTCCTTGATTTTCCAGATCTTCTTTGACCCATTCATCACCTGCCGTCTTATCTATTCCCCTGATGACGTACCGCAGGGCTCGTTCACTGACTGGTGTGAAGGTGTGGAATTCCGCTTTTGCCTCTGTCAAGAACTTCACCACCGCCCTGAAGTCATCGGAGCAGTTGACTATCAGTTTGGTGGTACCAGCTCGAGACTGGAAGGCAAATTCTTCTTTGCACGCGTTTTGCACTCCTTTGGCTATGTTTTCAAATGACTCGACGTTCCTCAGTATAATGGGGGGCGGCTTCGGTGCGTTATTGTTGCTAGGCGGTCCCTGGATTGAGGTTGCATCGTCTTGAGTGCCCTGGTCATGGGATTCTGTCTCGTCGATATGATTATCCAGCGCCTGAAACCTGTTGCTGGTGGGTATTTGCGCTACTTGCGTTTGTTCTTGATGACCCTTGGGATTTTTCTCTCTTTTCTTCTTCCGCTTATTTCCCTTGTCTTGCGGCTGGGTATTATCATCAGTGATAGCTTTTGCTTCCTTATTTTTCAGGAACTCCTGGACTCGTCTTCTTGGGTCCGTAGGTGGCTCTTGGCTTATTTGGTCTGCTTCTTTCTGCACCAGGTCAACTCCATCTTTGTTGTAGTCTTCAAAGTCAGGGCTATCTGGCGCTCCGTATGCTTCAACGTAATCGGTTGCGTCTTCTTTGTGCTGACTACGTGTGTTTGGCATTATGTTGCCGCTTCTTGTCTTCCTTACGTAGGTTTTTTCTGGACCCGGCACCTCCACCAAGTCGGGACCCGGCGCCTCCAAAGTCGGGATATGTTGAGTTATCCTGCAGTCCTCAACAGCATCTGCTTCCTCAACAGCATCTGCTTCCTCAACAGTATCTGCTTCCTCAACAGCATCTGATTCCTCAACAGTATCTGCTTCCTCAACAGCATCTGATTCCTCAACAGTATCTGCTTCCTCAAAAGTATCTGCTTCCTCACCTACGTAATAATAATGGTAGGTCTTGGCCTATTTCCATTTTCCATTGTAGGCCTAGTCTTAGCATTAGACTTTACATCTTTTATGTTTAAAGTTTTGCATATCAAGTCTACGTTGAAACTTTCACTCTGTTCCGGGTCAGAACTGTAACAGCAGCTGCTACTGTCATCAGACTTAGATTCCGCTGACCATGAATCATCATCGCCATCCACACTTCACACTTGCCTTCCGTTTACTAGGCCTACATCAGTATTTGACTCCATGCTCTAAAAAACAAAGTTTTAAATGTAAAAATGTAGGCCTAGAATCTAGGCGCATGGCCATAAGACATAATATGTCTTAGGAATGTCTTACAAAAAGCCATGAAGGAATTGTAATGAATTTGCCATTACGTCAACATTGAAGCGTTGTCACGTTGACGTGTTGACGTTGTGTTGTGTGTTTGGTTGTTTTTTAGACCAGAGCCATCCAGACTGGTTTGGCACCAGCTATTTCCTGACCACTCCCCAATTGCAAGAGTAGAAAGAAACATTTTCTTGCACACTTTCACTTTAACATTATCCACCTTAAGATGGTAATCTAAAGAAAATGTTCTTCGTGATTCATCGACAGTTTTTCGTTTCGTTGGAATACTGTCCACCATCGCCGCAACATAGGATTTACGCATGTCCCATGACATTTTCTTCCAAAAATGATAAAATGTAGCCTCAGTTCGACATACTTTGGAGTTGCATGTTGGTCCCATTTTTCTCGATTCTTTATGTTGCGTTAGTCTATTAATGCCTGTGTCAGCATTCTTCTTAAACACTTGTAAGGAGAAACTCTTAAACGAAGTTTTTTTTACGGTTCCTACTCCAACCCAAAGAATCTGCACGTTTCTTGTGTTTTCGCTGAACTTCAAAATCAGATTCGGATGACTGGGTACTACTGACAGTCTCAGGCTCCGCAGGTTCATACAGTGGTGTAGTGGTGCGTATACGGGCGTATACGCCGTATACGCACTGCTCCGGCTAAAAAACTTTCGTATACACACTGGTTTTGGTTATGATATGAGTGAAACGCAATGATACGGTCGTAACATGCCTCGAATAACGGACACATTATTCACGATTGTCAGCTTTTCTCTATTGGTAAAATTGTGCTCTATGGCACTGGCATTTAATTGGCACAAGTCCTCAAATCATCTAAGACCACCCCTGGATCTGGGAGTCACGATATTCAATTTGAAGTCCCTGCGTCCCGCCAATACTCCAAGTGGGATACAATTGTCTCGCTTGGTAAAAAGATTGTGGTGTCAATTATCAACAGCCAAGTATCAACAGATATACCTATACGGGCCACGGGCGGCGTGTGTGTCGCCAAACCACTTCCCAAGCCCCCGAACCTATTCCTGAACAATTCTCGTCAGTGTTCAAATTATTGTTGGTGATTTTCTGGTTTTGCACTACAAAAACGGCAGTATTTTGGGATTGCATTCAGTCCGGTATTGGTATATCTAAAACGCTCAAAACACACTCTAAATAGCCTGTTTTTTTGAATCGCGTGCGGCGCCATTGTTGGGGGGCTCTGCCCTCCAAACCCCCCATGTTCTTTTGTCTGGAAAGATGTGTCCCTCCAGCTTCCTACCGAAGCGTATACGTACTGGTAAATTTGGCACTACACCACTGGGTTCATACAATATCTCCTCACTTTCTTTACCCAATAAGGTTTCTTGATTACCATCACTCTCAGAGTCCGAATAATCTGGCACTAATGATCGCACCACGTGACTTGTCTTGGGTGAGGCAGTGGCGTATCCAGGGGGGGGGGGGGGGGGTTATGGGGTCAACCCCCCCCATGCCCCCCCCCAAAAAAAAGTTACGCGGAGAGAAGGAAGGAAAAGAGGAGGGAAGAGGAAACTACTATTTTGATTATTGTTTAATAACATACTCAACCGTTAAATCATACGACTTTTGGCTCTTGGTCGTCAGGAAGAGCTGCTTAGGACCTATTGTCTTCCGGGGACAATCGGGAAGGAAGTTTGAGGAATGGGACAAGTTGGAGGAATATATTTAAAAATGCTAATGAGTGCTAGGGGTCAGGGGGTTACTCTTCTCTCTCCTCTTACGATTGGCACTGCGTATAAGAAACTACATTGAATCCCAAATATATTGAATCTTCTTATCCAAAGCCCAAAACACCCCGGGCCCAGACGGGGGAAAACTACCATATCTACATGATTTTCATACCGTAGGGCGTATATTATCAAATTATATTTTGTTTCACTGCACATGCTGCTATTCTTGAAGATCTTGCCTTAGCCCCCCGTCCCGACCGTTTCATAAAGAAATTTTATATCCCTTAATTCGTAGCCAAATTCAATAGGAATACTTTAATCAATCTAAGCAACATGCCCCAATTCGATGTGTTTGAACATTGCGCTTCTGCAAGTATTTCGATATTATTTTTAAAAAAAAATACATTGCAAGACACTTAAGCTACATATTAACAAAGAATTAAGGTTTTGATTTTTTACTATACATCTGTAGGTATAATACTAAAGTTCGTCTCAAAACCAGCATGCACGCCGGCAAAACGCGACTTAAAAAAAATTGTCAAGCGAGTGGCTTGGACCCTTGTACATCCGTTGGCAAGGCCGGCCACCTTTTTGGCCACCTTTTTTGGCCACCTTTTTTAAGCTGTGCACCATTCCGTTGACAAGCTTGGCGTTTAGAACCGACCACGAGCAACTACGCTGGCAACAATTTTATGACTAGTAAACAGTCGTACACAAAATTCATAAAACAAATTACTGAAGTAGGGTGATGAAAATTTTAAAATACAGTAGGTATGTATATTTACAAGTTATAGTGTTATTTTATTTTGTTACCTTCAATCAGGAATAAAATATTTACACTAAACAGAAAGAAATCATGTGTGCTAATTACATTATCAATAGGTAACAACTTACTTTGTAAAATTCCCATGTATTATTTCCGTATCCGGACTTGTTATTCGCATCCTTAATGCGAGTGTATGTCCGCTTGAGGGACGTCCACTTTGTGTTACATTGTGCACCACTTGCACTTGAGATCTGTTTACGTTTGATTTCATTCGAAATCTCTTCAAATAATTTTACTTTCGAAATATTTCCTTTATCAAACCGCTCCCTTCGTTCCACATATGCTGCGATGAGGTATTTGGTTGCTGTTTTACTGAACACTAATAAAGAAAAAGAGTAATACACTAATTAAAAAATACAGACAGAGTGATATCTTAATTAAAAGAGAGTTTTTGAAATGTCACAATACTCACCAATCGAAGCAGGCGATTCAGTAACCTCTTCATCAACATGTTGCTCCTTCTCCGGAGTTGTATGTTCTTCCACAGCCACGGCCGGTACGATTTCATTTTAAAATGTAACTGTGCCTGTGCCTAGAGTGGGGCGAACCATGCACAGTGAACAGGAAATAAGCTGCCCTTTGAAGAGTCCACTTTACTGGCGTGGATGTTGGTTTGAAACGAACTTCAGGCTAATTCAATACATTGTAACACAAATTGATATAACGTATGAGTATGATCTAGATTAAATATGTAGTACTATTTGTATCAAAATGAACAAACTATAAAAAAAGGCAAGAACCTCTCTACTGTAAAATCACAAATCAGTCATCATCCAGGTACTCCTCGAGCAGCTCAAAGCATCGACGTTCGAACTCTCGTTTTCTTTTTCCAGAAGTAATTTTGGAAGCACTAGCTGCCAGAAGATCAGCAAACCTTTTTTCTTCACTTGACGGTCCCAATTTTGGGCGGCTTTTCTCGTCAATAAATTTATCGATTTTGGCAGAAGACTCTTTTAATATTGTAGTAAGGGAATCCACTTGTTTTTGTTTTTTAACAAAGAATATATCACCAGGGGATTTGTTAAAAGGTGGTTTCGATGACGATGACGACTGTTCACTGTGTGAAGTTACAAATGAGGCTGAGGGTGACGGTGTGGTGCTAAGTGGTGACTGGGGTGATTGATGTGTACCAGAGCGTGATTCTTCGTCTAGGCCTATTGCTGCTTGGTGAACTATGGGTGGTGTTTTTGTTGAATCCAGATGTTTCTCAGGTTGGGATGTGACCTTCACATTTGTGAAAGATCTAAATAAATAAAAAACAAACAAAATTAATAATTGAGACGTACTACCTTTGCATAACAAACACGTATGTAAGGTACGAATGCCTGGTTACTAATGATGGGGGGGGGGGGGGGGGGTGGGGGTCTCTTTACAGGTGACACAGAAGTACAAACAAAAACTATGTGTACAAAGCAAGACGAGTCTAGACTACTCAATACAAACTCACTGGGTTTTGTACTAGATTTCCATGATGCACGTCATTAGGCCTATATATCATGTTCAGCTCGGTTATGAGTCTGAACCCAGTCTTAGCCCGCACGCTTGGTATGAATCGACAAAATGTGTCGTGAACGTCAGCGACCTCACGTCTTTTTCAAGGCCTCACATCACTATGTACGTATCAGCTGCAAGTATGAATGGCTATCACCTACACGTGTTTCACAGAAAGACACGTTGAAATTCACTTTTTTGCCCATCCCTACTTAGTAGTCTGGATTGGATTGGCTTGCGTGGTAAACGTAATGAAAGGGAAGTAAAACATGAGATTTCACTTACGTCCTTGTCGCGATATGGGGTTCCATGAAGCTCATTAGCTTCAATTGTGACGAGTCTACTTTTTTAACAAAAGCACTCCCACTTTTTGGAGGCAACTTTGAACACCGCCTTTCAGTGGTGTATCGTTTCCTTATTTTTTCCCAGAATTTTTGGCATTCTTCAACTGCAAGAAACAAAACACAGTTGGCTTAGACCACTAGGCCCTATTATAACTTAAATTTCGCTTAAAAAAGGACCCCTTCTTGCAAGAAGTTTATAGGCCTTCCTACTCTTTGGGGTCCAGGTATTTTTATTATGTAATTTTCCTAATGTTTGTATCAATAAACAATGAATATTTCTAGCCTACTAGTCTAAGCCTACATAATGTTGATGCTGTCCAACTTTATTTGTTTCACTAGCCCTAGGCCTAGGCCTAGCCCCCAGCTCCAATACACATATCATAGGCTTAGGCCTAGCGAGTGTTCATACTTACTTTCCATTTGCATTGTGTTTGCAATTTCTCTCCAAGCATTTTCTTTTTTTATACTATTCTTGTAATCGGGCACTTTTGTTGTAGAGGCATGGAGTATGCTTCACACAGGGAATAAATACTGTAATTAAATCATACGTTTGATCTTCAGCTAGGGTATCTCTTCTTCACCTGTTACATCAAAATCTTCTGACTGAAGAAATCAAAACCCCATGTTGAACGCCATGACCAAACAAAATAAGTCGTAATCAAAAACACCTTCCAGCTTGATAAAACTTTGAGGTTAAAAAGTTGTTGTCGTTCCTGACGCATGTAGTACTTTCATAATGATAGCAACTACTGCACTGACTACCGTTGCTTTTAGTTTTATGCTATTGGTTGTTTGGAAATTATATTCCCATTTCTGATTGGTGGAGCTAGTGACTATGGCCAGAAGATGAAAGTTTGTTATCTTTTGTTAGCCATAGCGCTAGTTGTTAACCTTGGCGCTAGCCGTAGTTCTGTGTGAACGCTTACACGCATTTCCATAAGCTTATCTTCTGGTCACTAGCCTTAATCAAGTGTGTGAACCGGCCTTTACTCGTCGCTCTCGGTGAAGCTGCTCGACGAGTCATCTCCAAGATTGATCACCATCCGATCAACAATCACGTCGGTTATTCCGTCGATCTCCCACATCCTGTCCTCTTCTTTTAACACGTGACGAACAAAGTTAGCCCACAGCCTGGACTCTGGGTTGTCGCCCTCAACTTTCGCACCCCACAATGTCCCATCGCCAATCTTGGCAAACGCCTCGTGGACAAGGTTCTTGACGTCTTCCATTTTGAAGGTGGAGTTATTGTTAGCAACATACCCTATCACCTGGCTCCAAACGAGCTCTATTGGGTTTAGCTCACAGTGATAGGGTGGTAGCCTGATCACCGTGTGTCCTGCTGCTTTAGCCATCTCGTATGCGGCTGCGCGATAGGTTAAGCGGTTTGATAATCTCCATTAGTTCAGCGTTAGTTCAGCGTTAGCGATAAGTCTTCGGGTCGAACATGATGGCTTTTTTGCGAAGCCATTCCTAGAGTTGGTCCTTCCTCCATGATGTTACCGGGTATTTTTCAACTTGGACTGTGTGATAGGGCGCGTTGTCCATCACAATCACTGAGTTTGGCTCAAGCTTCGGTAGAATAGTTTGCCACCAAGATTCGAACCTCGGCCCGTCCATTTCCTCGTGGTAATCCCCGTCACTCTTCTTCGCCACGAACACGAGCTCACCGCCCTCCACGAAACCGTCTTCACTCCCGATGTGGCCAATGACGAGACGCTTGCCCTTACCCAAGGTCTACTGGATTTACTCCTAGCGGAGTCTACAAGCGATCTAGTGGACCTTGGCCCTTACCGGTCGGGTTCTTTTACAACTTTTGACAGTGGTGTCTTGCCACGCACGGGCCAGAGTGTGGCCGGCGTTGACCCACGTCTCGTCCAAATAATACATTTTCTTGCCTTGTTGACGAGCCTGTTTCACACTTCTTATGTACCGACGCTGCCAAAGCTGGATTTCCTCCCGCTCGATAAATACGGATCGCCGGCTTTTCGTTCCATACTTAAATCCAAGTTTTTTTGTAATTCGCCACACTGTTGTTAGCGATGAGTCCGGTAATTGCTGATCGTCTTTCACGACTTGTCTGGTGCCGCCTGAGCCATGTGCTGGAGGGAGGAGAGTGAACGGCCCTGGACAAATGGATAAAATTTGGGGTGCATCTGGCAAAAAACACGTTGCACCTTCTCTTGCTCAGATACGTGGGTCCCTAACCTGTCCTAATAACTGGCGATCGTTCGAATATAAGCAGACAATGGCTCTTCCGGGTGCTCTCCTGGCTTCTAGCTCTGCTTGCAAGCCGTAATGCAAGCGGTAATCTGGACTTCCAAACTCCGCTTGGAACGCTGTACAAAAAGCCTCCCACGTTGGAAATCCCCCAACAAAACTCCACCATCGAAAAGCATCCCCAATCAGTGTCACTGGCAAAACTTTAGTCACCATTATATTCTGCGACAGGCCATGGGCTCTTCTGTAACATTCTAGCTTGCCAATAAATTCCTGGGGCGGACATGGGTCCCCATAACCCCAAAATGAAGGCAACTCCATGTGCGACACGTCCTGTCGGGCGCTGATATTGGGGTTGAATCTGCCACTAGTGGCCGGTGTGCTGCCCCTGCATAAAACGATTGGGATGCACCACCGCCTCCCACTGCTGCGATATTGGCCGCCACATGTTTTAATTCCGCTGCTGAAATACCTGAACCCGCAAGGGCGCCGCGTGACAGCAAGGGCTTCGCTGCTGTAGGTCGCAAGTTTCGATATATGTCTGTCGCCGCGTGGATGCTGCGTGGAGCGGATAGGTCCGCCACTGGACCGCGGAAGTCTCGTACCACTTCTGACGACAGTATGATGATGATATTTGGGGTTTTACGTCCCATATTTTTGCAACGAGGCTAATCGAGACGGTGAGTGGAGATCTCATTAGCATAGTTAATTAGTCCAATTAATTACCTCATTTGCATAATTAATTAGCCAAATCGCATATTAATGAACTCATTTGCATAACTAATAACACATTTAATTGATAAATTTGCATGCTAACTAATTAGACTAATTTAATAACTAATTTTTTATAATTAATTTACCATCATTTGCCGTGTCGTGAGCCATAGTTAATTAGTCCAATTAATTACCTCATTTGCATAATTAATTAGCCAAATCACATATTAATGAACTCATTTGCATAAATTTGCATAACTTATTACACATTTAATTGGTAAATTTGCATACTAACTAATTAGACTAATTTAATAACTAATTTTTTTATAATTACTTAAGAGCCGCATGCATAGAGCTATTTCAGGCGCGGTAACAGCGAGTCAGTTGTACATGTATTACAGCGAAAGTAATAACACGATTTTGTTGAAAAAAATCAAGTACACAGAAAACATTTGTTTCTAGGTCCGCGCGTAAGGAAATTTGAATCAGAGTTTATTTGACTTATGCCCGGTATTTCAATGTCCAGTTAAAGTGGGAAGTAAATTTAACTGCCAGGTACTCCAACTTTGGTGTATTTCCACCGTCAGTTAGCTTAACTGGCAAGTAAATTTGATCCTATCTGACAAGTAAACTAACTGATAGATCAGGTGCCTGTTAAGCGATAACTGACAGTTACCGTTATGAAAAGATGGCTGCTCGGACAATAGGTTATGTTGATCACGATGTAGTTGATGCCTTTTGTGATGAAAATAAAGACCCTTTCACATTTCTTAATTTGATTTTCGGAAAACGGTAAAACATGTGTTTATTTTTAAATGAGAGTATAAATGTATAACAATTTTCACGTCAGTAACATCTTCTAATTTCACTTCATTATTCGTTTTCATCCCACTTACCAGTATTTTTTGCAATTTTGCCATTCATTTTCTTGTTTTCCACAATAAACCTGAACCGTTCAATGATATAAATAAGTAAAATCTTTTCTTCCTATTGAAGTGAAATTACCCCCTCGTGTTTTTTTTATCGTCACTCATCTATAATATTTTAATTCTCTAAATTGTTTGATAAAAACACAAATTGAAAGTCAACACATCCAGAAATAAAACTGACACAACCTCAAACTTCACAATCATAACAAACCACACACAAGGTCTACTTGATCTCCGCTAGGCGGAGATCAAGTAGACCTTGACCACATAATTTTGACACTATAACAGGCCGTGAAATTGTCTCAGCCAGAGTCGATAGTGAAGTTTCCCTGCTTTGACCAATCACAGCAAGGGAGAGGTTCCCAGTAGCTAACTGCCAAATAATATGGAATTGAAATACGGGAAAATGGTAACTGCCAGTTATAAGTGACTATTAAATTTAACTGTCAAGTAGTTACTTGACACTTTAACTGGTCATTGAAATACCGGGCCTTAGTAAAAAATTTATTAGTGTCAGGTGACTTCACCATGGGAAAACGTTTACCGTTTAACGAATTTCAAGATTTCAAAACAGCCAGATCGAGCTCTCACTTGTCCCTATGACATATTAAAATATCATGTTTCTTGAAGTAACCAAAATACTGGAAATCTGTGACGCCCGAGTATCAACGCGCTCCAAATTCTATTCAAAAATACTCAAATACAGCACTACGGAGTTCAGCGTTCTGTCGCTAGTTAGCACTAGCATCGCTCCGCTACTTTGATTGACAGGCGGTGGCTACTGATTGGGGTTTTGGGCAAGAGTGGGAGGGTTGAGACTTGAGAATGCAGGTGTCTGGTGTGTTTTGGACAAGGTTCAGTGACACCTTTGACGCCGCGGAAATGTTCGGGTCCCTTGCTTCTGCAAATGTGTCGAGCTAAACAAAACGATCTTGACATTCAAATAACCACAGTGGACTGTTTTGGGTATTTCGATGTGAAATGTTAGTTCGGGGTTTTGTGAATACATATTATATGTAGTTGCACAGTGTATTTATTATTCATGGACTACGTTACTTCTGTGTGTTCACTTGTCCTACACGAATAATGGACCGCAACCGACTATCGATATGGGAAGAAAGCAAAGTTGCACTCGTCTAGGAAACGCATAGAAACACTGGCGCCAATCTTGCCAAATGGCGAGAATCTAAAAGGTAGGAAATGTTCACTTATTACTTGCACTATTCTATTTTTAATTTTGAAATGTTATAATATAATGTATTGTTAAATTATTTGCATGCAATTACGGTGAGGAGTAGGGTGAGTGAGGAGATTGACGCTTGTGGTGATCTAACCTTTGACTTCCCGCTCAGTGTTCCGTCGCTCTAGTATCTTAGCTAACGGCAACTTGAAATATGGTAAATGTATGATTTATCGGCTGTTCTAAAATAAAGTTGAGATTTTTAGATGACGCTCCTCTCCCGCGCATTGCGACCGCCCATTAGTAGCCGATGATGATATTTGGGCTTTACGACTCATATTTTTGCAACGAGGCTAATCGAGACGACATTAGTAGTCATTACGCCCATGACAACCTGACAAAATGAAATACTTAACATCTTCTTACATAATGATACAGAATATGTATGCAACGTTATTCAAGTCTTCTATCTTCTATATATATATAAACACGAATGTATGTATGTGTGTATGTATGTCATTCATACATTACTACACCATTCATCCGATTGCGATGAAACTTTGGTGAGTTGTTGTGCGCACGCCCGCAATGGTTTCTGAATGATAAAAACAAACCCCCTCCCTCACCCCCGCACCGCCACTGAGCCACCAACATGCAATAATGCGTTCTATTATTATTCGTCCGATTGCAATAAAACTTTGGTGAGTTATTATGCGCACGCCCGCGAAGGTTTCTGAATTAGTACCCCCCCCCCCCCCCCCTCCTTTGTGTACCACTAGACGGAAAAATATATTGTGTGTCAATAAGCACTTCAATAAACATAATTAAAACATAAACACTTTATTTCTTTCAGTGGCATTGCAACGCATGCCGGGTTTGCTAGTATCAGTAAGAGACGATAAAAGTGTTCTAAAATAATGCAGGTATAATTTACTATTTTCATTCAACAACAGTTCAACAAAACTGTTAATAATAATAATTTTTTTTTTTTGTTTAATTATTTTCAAGTGAACCAACATACAACAAAAAATAGCATACATATGCCCCACTAAGCCAAACAAGGCTTATCAGTGGGTCTATATTATACAAGAAGTATGTTTTAGCGGAAGGCACAATATAAATTAAAATTACAAACTTATTCCTAGACAAAATACAACATAAAGTAACTATATAGTAGTAAATTTAGCAAAAATTATGGAAACGATATAAGACAATAAATACATCAAGATTTAGAACGAGCCGGAAACCGACTAAGTTCCTAAGATAGACATAATGAAATATTTTCAAGGTAGGGTGATTTTAATGTTGTCTTTACCAAGGATATCTTTTCTAATGACTTGACGTGATTAGGCAGAGAATTAAACAATTTTGGTACCAAATATTTAAGGCAACGTTTTCCATGTTTGTTTCTTGTAATTGGAACCTCTAACATACCTTGACTTAAAGATCTTGTGGCTTGTGAATGAACGCGTACCAATTTATATATACTCTCAAAATAATATTTTAGCACCATACGATGATTAAATAGCTCTTTTAGAGGCAATAAATAACAATGTCTATAAATTTCATGCAATTCACTTGTATGATTTAATATAAGCTTAGGGCAAACTATTTTGATAATTGAATTTTGCAACCTAACTAACACATCAATGTGGTACGCAGATGCATTACCCCATGAGAGCAAAGCGTAAGAGATTACCGGTTCAGCTAATGCAATGTAAACTAATCTTAAGAGATTATCAGATACGACTGGTTTTAATTTATATAACTGATATGCACAAGAACGAAGTTTTGAAGAAATGTAATCGATATGCGGCTTCCATGAAAAATCTCTATCAATAACCGCTCCCAAATACATATGGTGATCCACAGATTCTATTTGCTGCGTACACCCACAAACTAGATTTGCGTCTCGTTTATGTATACAATCAGTGTCATGGAAAATTAATTTTATTGCCGTATTTCTGTCAGAATTTAATGGAGTGCACATATGAACCGATTTAGTTTTTAAAACATTGATTACTAATTCCTTATCATGAGTCCAACATTGTAAATTTCTAAAATCCACATTCATATTTTCTATTGCAACGCGCAACTCTTTATGTATAGCCAATAGTACGAAGTCATCAGCGTATAAGTAAAATAGACAATTAATTATATATTTATGAATAACGTTAACATAGATAATATAGAACTGAGGGCCAAGAATTGACCCTTGTGGTTATTATTATTAATAATAATAGTAATAATAATAATAATAATAATAATAATAATAATAATAATAATAATAATAATAATAATAATAATAATAATAATAATAATAATAATAATAATAATAATAATAATAATAATAATAATAATAATAATAATAATAATAATAATAATAATAATAATAATAATAATAATAATAATAATAATAATAATAATAATAATAATAATGATAACAATAATAATATTAATAATAATAATAATAATAATAATAATAATAATAATAATAACAATAACAATATTAACAATAATAATGATAATAATAATTCAATAAAATAATTCAAGGCTGGGAAGTTAACATCAAGTAATAAAATTGAATTGGACGATCAAACTATTATCCAAGACCTTGGCGATAATTCATATAAATATTTGGGAGTAGAAGAGTCACAAGGAACTCAACACAACACCATGAAAAACAAATTGATTCTTGAATATCGGAAAAGAATAAGATTAATTTTAAAATCCGAATTGAATGCGCGTAACAAAATGTTGGCCATAGGAGCCTATGCAGTACCTGTGTTAAACTACAGTTTTGGTATCATAGATTGGAGATTAGAGGAGATTCTTAATATAGACCGTAAAACCAGAAAGCTTCTAACTATGTATGGAATGCATCATCCCCGTGCTGAAACTGAGAGGATGTACATTTCTAGATCAGAAGGCGGAAGGGGACTCTTAAAGATTGAATCTATGTTTAAAATAGCTATCATCGGATTACGAGCATACCTGGAAAATAAAGAAAATGATAGATATGTTGAGATTATGAATGATTATGATCACGAGAAACCAAACACAACATCCATTACTAAAAGAGCGATCAAATTTCAAGAAGAACTTCAGTGCTCACTTCAACATAACAATCAATCCCTAAAAGAACAAGTCCGATGTTTGAGAATGAATGTTAAACATCAACTGCAACTTCTTGGTACGGAGAAATGGAAATCCAAAATGATGCATGGACAGTTTCTCCGAAAAATTGAACAAGAAGATTACAGTAAGATGGATACATTCACTTGGCTCAAGCAAGGAGATCTTAAAGGAGAGACTGAAAGCCTTCTGATTGCAGCCCAAGACCAAGCATTGAAAACCAGATATATTGAGAAAAAAATTTATAAGACCCGAACTGATGCTCATTGTCGTCTTTGTAAACAATTTAATGAGACAGTGGACCACATTGTATCAGGTTGCCCAATTTTGGCCAAACATGAGTATATAGAGCGACATAACCGGGTTTGTGCACGTCTGCACTGGGATATATGTCGTTTCTATAATATAGATGTTTATACTAATTGGTACGAGCATCATCCAATAAGTACAATACATCAAGGCTCAATAACATTACTCTGGGATAGTCAAGTCTACACAGATCGATATATTCAGCATAATAAGCCAGACATAATTATTAAAGATCATGAGAATCGACAATGTATTATGGTGGATGTAGCGGTGCCCTCTGACAATAACATCACAACTAAGGAGGCGCAAAAGAAAACCAAATACAAGGACTTACAAATTGAAACCCAGAGAATGTGGGGGATGCGGACAAAGGTAATCCCGATCATAATTGGAGCGACAGGTGCCATCAGCAAAACATTTCAAAATTATTTAGAAGATATACCAGGACAACATAACACAAGGGAACTACAGAAGACAGCCATTCTGGGTACTGCTCGCATTTTGAAAAAGGTTCTATAATATTTTGATATCAGTTTTTATATTGAAGTCTTTATGTTATGTTTATATAATTGTTTTATGTAGAATTTATGACATTGCGTGGTCCTGCGATGCGGTGCGGGTGTTTTGGGTTGGCCCGGGTTCGTACCGCGTCGCACCGCAGGGCCACGCGGTGTCATGAATTCAACTATATTTGATTTATGTGTAATATAATAATCTTTGTGATATGTGAAATCTTTTTAAAATGTAATTATCTTTGTAACGTGTAAAATCTTTGTAATATCATATTTTGTAATGTGTGGTTGCAGCACCTAAGAGGTGAGGATCACCTTTGGTGCTGTAGACTAATAATGTACCTGCCATCTGGTGATGTGATAAATAAAGATAATAATAATAATAATAAAAATAGTAATAATAATGATAGTAATAATAATAATAATAATAATAATAATAATAATAATAATTTTTTTTTTTTTTTTTTTTTTTTTTTATTTATGACTCCAAGAACCCACAAAGCCAAGACTTGGCTTAACTGTGGTACATAATAAAAAATATTATACATAGTGACAGAACAGAACAGAAAACGGAACATGTATTTACAATAACAAAATAATGTATAGAACTAAATACTTGAAACTACTAAGAAAGTGAACTTTACAAAAATCAATACAAATGCAGAATTAACTTGTTTACAGTAATTAAAATATAAACGGAACATTCACAGTAAAAAGGTGTCAGAAAGTAGATGTGTTTTTAGTTCAGATTTAATTTTAGAAATAGACGACAGGGTTTTGAGTGAGGATGGTAGCATATTAAATATAGTTGGCACAGAATAAGACAAAGAGCGTTGGCCATATTTGTTAGTATAATTAGGAACTTGTAAGGTGCCCGCCACTTTGAGCCTTGTCTCCTTACAGGTGTCCATAGGGATCTTAAAATCCGGTTTAAAATAAAAGTACAACAAAAATCTATATACGAATAAAGAATAAATTGGCAGTATATTACAAAATGAAAATATTTGTTTTCTAGAAAGTGTAGTATCGATTTTGATGTCGCATATTACCATTTTTAGCATTCTAACTTGTAGGTCTTCAACCCTTTGCGTATGGCACCGCGAAGCATTGCCCCAAGCCAGAATGCCATATAAAATTAATGATTCGGCCATAGATTGATAAACGGCTCTAAATAATGTAAAGGGCAGAATATATTTAAGTGCATACAATCGAGAAGAGCATGAGCGTAGTTTATTACATAGTTTATCAATATGATTTCTCCAAGAAAAGTTACGATCAACAATTACGCCCAGGTACTCATACTCGTCCACACATTCTATTTTTAAACTGCAATCACAATATGTCACTTCATCCACATTATGAAGGCAATTAAAATCATGATAAATGATATTTATAGGAAAGTCTCTTTCACGATTATGGGGAGAAGAAATATGTAAAACTTTAGTTTTAGACGAGTTAATTACTAATTCATTATCGTGATTCCAACGCAGAAGGTTATTAAAATCAGTTTGCAACATTTCTTGTGCAATACGAATATCTGAATGCACGGCAAGTAAGACAGTATCGTCAGCATAAGATAAAATAATGCAAAAAATAAGACATTTGGACATAAAATTAACATAAATCAAAAATAGAGTCGGTCCCAAAATAGACCCTTGTGGGACCCCAGAATCACAAGGTCTTTCTTCACTTGATTGGCCGTTTACTTTAACCTGCATAAATCTATTAGTTAAATAATTTTTAAACCAGTCTAACGCAATTCCACGGATGCCAATTGACTCTAAAGCTCGTAATAGTTTCTGATGGTTGAGGGTATCGAATGCTTTACTGAAATCTACAAATAATGCCAAAACTTGCATATTGTCGTTAAGTTTAGAATTGACGTAATTGGAGAACTCTAATAACAGTGTGGAGGTACTCTTTCCTTTTTGAAAACCAAATTGTTTACTATTTATAATCCCGTATTTATTTAAGTATTCGATCAAGTTGTTAGCAACATGTCTTTCTAAAAGTTTCTCAATACTTGGCAATATTGCAATAGGTCTGTAATTAGAGTAAAGCGTATGGTCACCCTTCTTATATATTGGTTTAATTATTGATTTTTTGAGGCGCTTAGGGATGATACCGGTCTCCATCGATTTGTTTATTAACACGACTAGTACAGGAGCAATAGAGTCCTTGACAAATTGCAGGTCTTGAACACGTATCTTATCTACACCTGGCTGTTTATTTACATTAAGTGAGTCGATCATTTCCCTAACAGTTGGAAGAGTAACTGGTTTCATGAAAAACGATTGACTCACTGGGATATTGACATTCTGAGCTCGCTGCAATGTAACAACGTCACAATCATGTTTCAACGTACTTATTTCGTCAACAAATGAATTCACAAAATTGTTTACAACTAGGTTCACATCTACGTCTTTACACAAAAATTTATTGATTACGTCATCAACTGACATTCGTTTCTTTTTTCCAGTGATCTGGTTGATAATTTGCCACGTCTCTTTTAAGTCCCCTCGTGCGTTTAGAATTAACTCGCGATAAAACTTTATCTTTGCTTTGTTTATAGCTTTTGTAACTTTATTCCTGTACGCATTATACTCCGTTCTAAGACGGGTTTTCTTTTCACCAAGGATACAGTTTTTCCAATCTTTAAAAAGTCTATCTCTAACTTTCGTCATAATAACAAGTTCGTCAGACACCCATATTTTGCGAGGTCTATCTCTTGACTTAGGTATTTTATTCCCCCTGAAGATAGAACTGTCATAAGCTTCTGTAAACTGTCTAGATATTATAGTGTATATTTCTTCTGGATCATCGGCATCACAAGCTAATAATAATAATAATAATAATAATAATAATAATAATAATAATAATAATAATAATAATAATAATAATAATAATAATAATAATAATAATAATAATAATAATAATAATAATAATAATAATAATAATAATAATAATAATAATAATAATAATAATAATAATAATAATAATAATAATAATAATAATAATAATAATAATAATAATAATAATAATAATAATAATAATAATAATAATAATAATAATAATCATATTAACATGAGATTTACTAGGCAAATGATCAAAGTTTTCACAAAATACATAATAGATAAAAACTAAAAAAATATCATGAAAACATAGCGATTCGAGAACAATGTCGAACAGCCGAAATTTGGGGGGGGGAGACTATGTTGTTGGAATTCCTATTGCTTTAAATAACAGCAACAAATATACAAATACAAATTAATTTTAATACTAAATAATAATTATCAAAAGCTTTGCTTCGTTTGGTGTGTTTTGATGACTGTGTAATTCTTTTCCAGGCGGCGATCGTTGGCTATTACACTCAGAAGGTGCTATTCATGGCTGTGCGAAATAATTACTGCATGGTGTGCAACAGAGCTGCCAACAGTAACATTTCACCAAGTGACCACAAGTGTTACAAAAACTGGACGGGAAACTCTACAGGAATGGAAGCCAGCATCATTGTTGAAGATTTCTGCCGAAGTGAAGAAATGTATGGGGTCCGATATGGACGAATGATCGCTGATGGTGATAGCAGCGTATATTCGAAAATACTGGAAGCTAGGCCCTCCATAGATCTGACCGTCCAGAAAATTGAATGCACGAATCACTTGCTGAGGAATTACTGCGAGAAAATGCGTGCGGTGTCTGTTGACTCGAGCCTTAAAAAACACCTTCCTAAGGAAAACACTGGGGTGAAAAATATTGAAATTACGCCGAGCAGTAACAAGCGCTGTACGACATCACAAGGAGCGGGACGATACATCTACTAACGACAAAATAACAGCTCTTAGACAAGACATTACCAACAGTGTTTTCCACGTGTTCGGTGACCACAACAAGTGCGCGCCGTATTTCTGTAATGGACCCAAGGAGGGCGAAGTGAACCGAATCCCTGCAATGCGCCGTAGTCGCATCCTTGACAAGATGGTGGCAGTGAACCGCCGACTAGTCGACAATACCGAGAGCCTTCTGACCGACGTTGATAATAATCCTGCTGAACATTTTAATTCACAGGTCACCAAAAAAGTAGGAAATAAACGTATCAACTTTAGTCAGAAGAGAGGTTACACGGCGAGAAGCTACGCGTCGGTTGTAGCCCACAACACTTTGACGCCGTGTACCGGTTACATAAGATTATGTACAACCGAAGTCCAGGCCAATACAGTAAAATGCTGGAAATGAAAAGAAAGCGGAGGGCAGTGCTGCAACACAAACGGGGATACCGGGCACCCAAACAGGTCGCAGCAGCTGATAAGGACTATATGGTCCCAACACCCAACAGCCCGATATGTCTCCAGATCAGCTGAAGGCCAACAGCGAGCTGTTTCTAATAGACTTGATACGCACACCGGAAGAACGCCGACAATTGGAAATCGACACCCGCGTACAAAGTGAGAGTGCCAAGTGGAAAGAGGAGCGGCGTAAGCTTCTCACTGCGTCCAACTTTGGGAAGGTGGTAAACCAGCGGCCTACGACCGGGTGTCGGTCTCTAGTAACGTCCATGCTCTATGCAGAAGTACATTCCGGGGCAATAGAGTATGGAAAGCTCCATGAAAAGGACGCAATTCAAAAGCTCTAACAGGAATATCAGGTTACAGTGGAACCATGCGGCTTGTTTGTGCACCCTGACATCCCTTTTCTAGGGGCGACACCTGATGGGCTCATTGGGGAAGACGGCTTGGTGGAGGTAAAGTGTCCCTACTCTGCTCGAGAAATGACACCAGAAGAGGGAATTGCCCAGAAAAAGATTGCCCCCAGCCAAGGTAAGCATAATTACATATAGGCATGGTTTTCCTTGACATTTCGTTGACGCGCTGTTGACACGTCGTTGACGCGCCGTTGGCATGTCGTTGAAAAGGTGTTAAGCGAAAGTATGTATTAAATATCGATTTATCGATTTTAGATTTATTGTTTTATTGATTTTATAGAGTTATTGTTTTTATTAATTAATTGATTTTATCGATTTAAGATTTATTGATTTATCGATTTATAGATGTATTGATTTATTAATTTTATGGATTTATTGATTCATTGATTTATTAATTTTATGGATTTATTGATTTTCTTTCTTTTCAGCAATGAATTTGAGGAAGTCATGGCAGGGTTACCCTCACCATCTACAGCTGTAGATTATATAGAGGATTTTGACCTTGTGTTGTTGGGGGCCGAGAATCCCGGACCCGTCCCTGCTGAACACACTCACATGGAGCCAATGCAACAGCAGGGGTCAGGTGATACCGTTGTTTGTTTATATCAATTACCACGTTGATGATTGAAGTAAACCATAGAAATTTAATAATTTTTAGCTCCATGAATAGTTATGCTATAAGGAATGCCACTGAATGTGTTTATTTATTTGTACAGGGGAGGTCCAATACTCGAAAGCGGTTCCACCTTGGCAATGCCCACTGCATCCGAACCTGTCTTCAAACCGACTATGTTGAAAATTCTAAGTGAAGGAGAACGAAAGTAAAAACGTTTCAAGTCTGTGTTCAAGAATGTACAATTCGAGTTTGAGAAGATGCCTGCCAAAAGTCTCCTAGCAGAGTGGCTAACTCAAGCTTCTGACGAGCTCTTAAGATATTTGAGCAGCAATAAAGTGCACCCCAATGATTGGGTTAGTCTTGATTTCCATAGCGAAGCTTCTCCAGACAACCCAATAGGAATATCATTACGAAAGTTTAGTCAATTAACTTCTGAAGTTATCCTCAGTCGTATTGAAGCAGTTGTACAAAGTAATACAAACTTTTTAATTGGCGGGCCTTTAAGAATACAGTTTAGTCATACCGAGAACCCTCACGGTGCAGGAAATCATCGCCACTCTCAGGGTGAATCCGATGTAGACTATTGTCGTGGAAAAGTTAGCATTGTGGTTATTAAAAATGAGGACACGTTGTGCTTGGCCAGAGCATTGGTGGTTGGTATTGCTTCAGTAGAGAAGGATCCAAATTACAAAAAGATTTGCCAATGAGAGAAACGTCAAAGTCGCCTCGCTCGTGAGTTATGCGAGGAAGCAAAAGTGGACCTTTCAAAAAGAGGAGGTGTAGAAGAAGTACGTAAATTTCAGGAATATCTCTCTGATTATACAGTTACTGTGTTTACTCACCGCCAAGGTCAGATAGAGGGATTAGGGATTTGTACTGTTACAAAAACCACTACAACACTATTGTGAGTGTCACAGGAGCATTTGATTGTGGGTATTTTTGCAGTCCCTGTCGATTAGGATACAACACTGAAGGGTGTCATACATGTCCAGATGCTTGCATTTATTGTAAGCACTCACCAGCTTGTAAGCGTGAAAGAGTTAAGCACTGCAACCAATGCAACCGTGATTTTCTGAGTGAGTCATGTTTTGCCATTCACATCAAACCCAAATACTCACGAAATAGAAGTGTATGTAATGTACATAAAATTTGTAATAATTGCCATGTTTCCTATAATCTCAGGGATAGAAGTGCACCTCATAAATGTGGCAAAATTTACTGTTCGACTTGCAAAGTGTTTGCTAGCGAAGGTCACAACTGCTACATCATTCGTGACAAGCCGAAGAAGGATTCAAAGAAATATTTGTTGTGGTTTTACGACTTGGAGTGCACCCAAGAAACACCAATTGAAAACATACCAAACATGATGGAGCATGTCCCAAATTGGTGCATTGTACAACAAGCTTGCGCTAGCTGCATGAACGAGGCGTCTAGCAGATATTTATGTAATGATTGCGGGATTCGTCAACATATGTTCAGTGGTGGAAATACATTACCAGACTTTTTCAATTATCTTATGCTTCCCAGGAAGACTTTTAAAGACTTTATCCTCATAGCCCACAACATGAAATCATATGACGGACAGTTTCTTTTACGCTACATGTCGACAGAACTTTCGTGGTAACCAGAACTAATAATGAAAGATAAGAAAATATTATCAATTCGAGTGAAAAATTTCACTTTCATAGATTCTCTTAATTTTCTTCCAAAGCCATTGTCCAAACTTCCAAAAGCATTTGGTCTTCCATCTGACCTTAGTAAAGGGTATTTTCCACATTTTCTCAATAAAAAAGAAAAATGAAACTATTAGGGCCAACTTCCCATTGAAGAATATTATGGTGTTGACTCTATGACAACAGAAAATTTTAATTTATTCAAGAAATGGTATGCATCAAATAAAGAGTCTGGCTACATTTTTAAATTCCAATCTGAAATTGAAAGTTACTGTGCCAAGGATGTAACCATCTTACGACTGGCGTGTCTTGAATTTCGCATACAATTAATTTTACTCACCGGAATAGATCCCCTCAGGGAAGCCATAACAATAGCAGGAGCATGCATAAAAGTGTTCCGAAGAAAATTTCTGAAAGAGGATCATTCAATGGGCATCATACCCCCTGGTGGGTACCGCTGGGCTGACCGACAATCAATAATTGCTATTAAATGGTTAACTTGGCTTGAAAAGCAAGGTGAAATAATTCAACATGCTGGTAATGGGCGGGAAGTGCCTATTAAACTTGAATTGAATGTACACAACGGGTCAACAAAAGCCACAACCTACCGTGTAGATGGATACTCATCTAGAGATAAAACTATCTACGAATTTCATGGGTGTTACTTCCTTGGTTGTCCCGACTGTTTTAAAGATAGAACCCGTGTTCTTCGCAATACTTCAAATGAAACAATGGAAGATCGCTATGGTTGTCCCGACTGTTTTAAAGATAGAACCCGTGTTCTTCGCAATACTTGAAATGAAACAATGGAAGATCGCTACCCAACGGAGAAAGAAGCTTTTTGAGAGAGAAGGGTATAAAGTTATTGAAATGTGGGAGTGCCAATTAAAGTCAGAAATTGAAAAAATTCCATTAATGGAAAAACATTTTAAAGATGATCCGATTGATGTTAGAATGCCTCTTTTATCGAGAGATGCACTCTATGGTGGCCGCACAAACTGCACTCACACATATTACAAAATTGCTGAAGGTGAGCAAATTATGTATTTTGACATATGCAGCATGTATCCCTATGAAAATAAGTACGCAACGTACCCAATAGGCCATCCAAAAATTTATGTGGGAGATGAATGCTGTGAAATACTTGGCTCTGGCAATGATCTATCTAAAGTAGAGGGCCTCATTAAATGTACAGTCTTGCCTCCCCAAGATCTTTATCATCCTGTTGTTCCTCGAAAAATGAACGGTCAACTCATGTTTCTTTTGTGCCGTCGATGTGCCGAAGAAAATGTTTCAACTTTATGTCCTCATATTGCCATCAAAGATCGATCTTTAACTGGTACTTGGGTAGTAGACGAAATAAAAGAAGCGGTCAGTTTGGGTCACACAATACAAAAGGTCCATGAAAAATGGCAATATAAGACTGTGACCTACGATCCAAAACACAATATTATGGGTCACTTTGGAAGTTATGTGAACAATGTTGTGAAGATAAAGACCGAATGTAGTGTTTGGCCTACCTGGTGTAAAACTCAAGAAGATAAGGACAAATACCTACGTCAATTCCAAGAACGGGAAGGCATAGCTCTGGACCCGAGCCGTATTGAAAAAAACAATGGACTGAGATCACTGGCTAAGCTCATGCTCAATTCGTTCTGGGGTGCGTATATTGAATTGTGTTCTGATATTTAATAAGAGCCTTGACGTTCATCTGTTTTCATATTATTTCTGTTTCGTCTTTCAGGTAAATTCGGACAACGTGAAGACTTAACCCAGTGTACTCTTGTGAACACCTATGATGAACTCGCAGATTTCTTGTCGGATCCAGCCATAGTTGTTAGTTCGTGTATGCCAGTGAGTGAAACTCACATGTTTGTGTGTTGGAAACATCATGAATATGGTATGAAGTCATCCAAACACACCAACGTCGTCATAGCAGCCTACACCACAATCATGGCAAGACTAACACTGTACAAATGCCTCAAGATGCTTGGTGAGCGTGTCTTGTATTACGATACTGACAGTGTGATATTCGTGACGCGCCCTGGAGACTTTGTTCCACCAACCGGTGATTACCTGGGCGATATGACTGATGAATTAGCTCAATATGGACCTGGCTTGTTTATCGAGAGTTTCGTAAGTGGCGGACCAAAAAACTATGGGTTTCGGGTAAGATGTGGCGGATCATCTCAAGACATAAGAACCATAATGAAAGTCCGTGGAATCACACTCAATCACTCCACAAGTATGAAGGTAAACTATGATGTGTTACGTCATTTGATTCTTGAAGATGCATCTCCCGCTAGTGTTAACACACCACATTAAATCGTAAGAACTCGAGATTTTCGAGTAGCAACAAGATCTGAAAATAAAGTGTATCGGCCGGTCATTACGAAAAGACGTATTGGAGAAGATTTCAATACATATAACATACCCATTTGGTTTCGAACGCAGATGTGAAATGTAAATATGTCGATAAGTAAGAACTCGAGATGAATTGCTAGCTTAACATGTACACTTAATTTACATATGTAAATAATAATATGCCACTTATAATTGGTGTATATATATTACGTATATATGTGTGTACTTGTACTTAAGGGTTTCCGCCACATAGTGTGATGTCGCCTACCTCTATGTGGACCTTTTCCCTCAGGAAGAAAAGGAACTCCATCGAAGGTTGAAACTTTGACGCAGTGATGGAGCTTTAAACCAATATCAGCCGGCGACCACTAGGGTATATAAGGACAAGCGTAGGCCTACCTAGTATCACCTCATTCATCAACATGGATACCCGTGGTGGAAACATCCCTCCACTGCAGTCATTGCAGGTCCTACGGGATGCGGCAAATCTTATTTCGTGAAACAATTTCTATTACACTTGCCTTAAATGGTGGACACACCTATTGTAGAAGTAGTGTGGTGTTGTGCCAAGTGGCAACCTCTCTATGACGCTATACAAAATCCAAGGGTAAGATTCCAACATGGGCTACCACAACTTGAAGATTTTGCGCCCCAGGCAGGAGCCACGTTAGTCATCCTAGATGATATGATGCGCGAGGCTGATGAACGTGTTGTAGACTTGTTCCCTAAAGGCTCCCATCATCGCAACTTGAGTGTCATGTTCTTGTCGCAAAATATATTTCATCAGGGTAAGGGGCGACGTGACATTTCGTTGAACGCGCACTACGTGGTGTGTTTCAAGAATCCGCGTGACATGGCACAAATTGCCTACCTCGCACGCCAGGTATATCCTGAGAACCCTGCGTTTATCCAAGAAGTATTCCAAGATGCCACTTCACAACCGCATGGCTACCTCGTGCTGGACTTTAAACAATCCACGCCAGATATTGAGCGTGTAAGGACTGCCATTTTTCCAACTGACCCTGCATCCTATGTGTAACTGCCCAAGTAAGCATTATCATCTTTCCCATCTTCATTATCACCCGCTCATCGTCTCGATTAGCCATCGTTGCATAAATATTAGACGTTAAGCCCCATTAATCAATCAATCAATCACGAGTCCAAGGATTAAGTTAGGGAGTAGACCGAACAAATCAACGTTTGTTTCGCCCACCACGATTCCCATCCGACACAGGTTCGGTATATGACGACTGTCATTGTTCTTGCTCTAGTGCTAGCTCATAGTTCCAAACCGCCTCCTGTCCTGGTCAACAAGCCAGGCCTCCCCAGAGCTGAGTTTGCTGTTTCACCCTGTGAGCTGTGATATGAGTATGACTGCTTCCATTGAATGAACAGTTGTTTCAATAATCAATTAGCTAATTGTGTGAAGTGCAGTTGTACGTATAGTTCCAATCAGTTTAACTTTGAGGACGGTAAAATAAGCCTTCTGCAATTTCTCGACAAGTACAAACTTGGTTTTAATGAAACATTCAAATTATATGTAATTGGCCTGAGCCAGTGGCGAAGAGTCGGGGTAGACATTGAGACAGTGTCTACAATTACAAAAAATAAAATGTAATGTAAATGAAAGTACAATAAGTACATACTACAATAAGTACAAAAGTGGTTTTCTGGGAATGAGAACAGGCCAAGTCAAATATCGTTCGTCTTTTTATTGGTGGGCGTAAGAAAATTAATTATATACTGCTCCCACTGTAATGTACAAGGTGTTGTCACGGATTATATAATAATTTCCCCTCCCCCGTTCCACCACCACTCGGTACCGGTTGAGCGCTTGCGAGAAAGGTATGCGGGGAGGGTTGCGGTCAACAAGCCAGGTGTCATTGTTTAAAATAGCAATCTTTTGAAGTAGTTAAATGTTACAATTTCTCAATTACTTCTCAGTTACAGTATTAATCACGAAAAATTGATATAAAATTAACTTTGAATTTTAAAAATAGCTTGAATATAAACAATGTTGGCGTTGTCGGAAAATTAAATTGTTGACAAGATTACTGCTATAAAATTGACAGTTTTCAAGCTATTTTTAAAATTCAAAGTTAATTTTATATCCATTTTTAGTGATTATTCCATATATCTGAGAAGTAATTGAGAAATTGTAACATTTAATTTCTTCAAAAGATTGCTATTTTAAACAATGACAAACGCTAGAAATGCCGAGGGAGTAAGTCCATGTGTGACAGTGCTCAGTTCGTACTCCCCATTGGACACCTGAAATTGGGTCGCCAAAAGATGTGCTGGTACCCGCGATCAGGGTGGTTGCCTAGAATCTGGCGGTACATTTGGCGAATTTCCGCACATGCGACGATGGAGTGAGTGCGAATAGCCGTAAGGACACTGGGCAATTCAGTCTGAAGCTTCGGACCACTCATGAAAAGCTGATTGAGAGAAACACCATCTGCGTCTGGGGCAGGGGCGTTGAAAACCACCTGCAGTTTGGTACTAGAGCTGGTAACCTTGTGGATGCAATGACGAGCTATGAGCGGATTGAATGTGTTTTAAGAGCGAATGATACCTCTACGTCAAAAACCGCAGTCAATTTTAATGTTTTAATTATTTCTCAAGATTGAAACACAAAATCGAAAATCTGAGAAATCATAGCGTTGTGGTTTGGTCAGCCCTACACACTGAATGATAATTGTATTAAACGTTATAGTCAGTATGACTGTGATAACGATGTCCTTAAATTACTAAGGAAACCGTTATCACAGTCACACTGGTTAAAGCGTTAAATATATTTATCATTCAGTCTGTAGGGTTTACCAAACTACATCGCCATGGTTTTTCAGATTTTCGATTTTGTGTTTCAATCTTGAGATATAATTAAAAAATGAAAGTTTTCTGCGGTTTTTGACGTAAAGGTGCACTTCTTCAAAGCGCCGTCATGCTCCGGGGAGCGCTTCAAGCGCCAATCCAAACTCAGATAATAGCGTTAGTTACGATTCTTTATTTAGAAACCTACGCTAGCGCCACCTGTTGAGAGTTGGCTTGCACTTGTTGACAAACGCAAACAAACATTTCAAAATGGCTATGCTTAACATTGAAAATAGGGAATTTTTAACTTAGAGATACGGTTATATAATAGCTAGTTTCTTCCGAAAAATGGTTTCACAAGATTACTTTATCCTTACAGAATGTATCAAAATATCCGAACGGTTGTTTCGTTGGAATTTTAAGATGTCAACAAACGAAATTTCGACGACTGTTCTGCATGGTTTTAAATGGGATTGCAGACATCATCCTGGCTGTTTGTCTGCAGGGAATGAGACCTGCGCATGCGGTTCTGCGCAATGACGTCACACAGAAGCTAATCGTAACTAACGCTATTGACGAGTGGTGATTTACCCGCCCCCTGACGTCACGAAGGAACGTGGCGCCCACAGTTGGGACAAATCCGCTAACTGTTACGCTTTCACGCGCTTAATGTACGACACTTATCTCGTTCTAGCTGTTATAATATTCACTTCTCAGGAAAAACCTATAGGAAAGCGTATTTAGTTCACATACCAGTGGTCAATATAAAGGTTATTTCAAAATTATAGACCCAGTAGTTAACTTGTTATAACAATTCGCGCATCTAGAGGATAAAATGATCAACGCGTGTTTTGTTTTTTCAACTTTAATTGGCGAAAAACTAATGATCGGATTTTGACGAGAGTTTCTTTAGCATGTGTTCCAATAATGTGAGACAATAAGCAGATAAAGTTTCTAGATAGAAATTGCTCAGAACGAAAATTCATAGCATGCAATAAGCGGTTGTAGCGGTTGGGCCTCAAAAGTAGCGGTTTTGACCGTGAAACTAAGTGCCGGCGGAAGCGTATGCTTCTGGTAGGGCCACCCAAGCCGGACTGGTCGAGGAGGAGAAGTCAGACGAAGTGCAGTCCACACCCCAATCCCCTTTCCCCCCCACTGACCCATTAAATATTTCTCCTCCCACTTGGCCCTGCCCTCCCTTGCTGGACTCCCGTATGACGACTCACGCGACGTAAAATGGATCTGATTCGGATGTGGCTTTATTCTTCATTATCATCTTTCTCATCTTCATTATCACCCGCTCATCGTCTCGATTAGCCTTTGTTGCAAAAATATGAGACGTTAAGCCCCATTAATCAATCAATCGTGAAACTAAGCACCTTGCATATTAGTGCATGCTATGAATTTTCGTTCTGGGCATTTTCTATCTAGAAAGTTTATTTGCTTATTGTCTCACATTATTGGTACGTATTCTTAAGAAACTCTTGTCCAAATCCGATCATTAGTTTTTCGCCAGTTGAAGTTGAAAAAACAAAACACACCTTGCTCATTTTATCGTCTTCAGTGCGTGAATTGTTATAACAAGTTAACTACTTCGTCTATTATTTTGAAATAACCTTTATATTGACCACTGGTATGTGAACTAAATATGTTTTCCGGGATATATCTTAAAAATGAATATTATAACAGCTAGAACGAGATAAGTGTGGATGTGTTTTGCGTGGATCCGTCAGGACAGTAGGGACTTTTCCCAACTGCTAGTCACGTGACACAGTGCTCGGCGCAAGCTCCGCCTATCACCACTCGTCAATTCTGGAACGCGACAGCGCTGTAGCGACCGAGAGGGGAACGTGACAGCTTAAAGAGAAGTGCCACAGAATAGCGAGGAGAGTCGCGTGAATGAGAAACACGAAAGTACTCCTCGCAGAATTGATCTTTAGAACCTATTTGTGGAGGACGAGAGATTTCCTCTGGCTCCCAGAAGTGTCGAAGCGTGCGAACGCAGTTTGGAGAGAGTGCGAGCAACGGATCAAGAGAGGGAAACGCGGGTTCCGTGGAACGAACTGGTCCCAACACGATCCAACAGACCACAGTATTAATGGCTGATGGGTCTCCACCAATGAACATGTCACCTGTCTTGCACAGGATTTCGGGATGAAGCTAAGCACCGATTAGAAAATCGACCCGATCGGGAACATTAAAACGAGTATCTGCCAAAGAAAGCCCGTTGAGTGTCTCGAAGACTTCAGGAGGAACATGTTGCTTATGATTCTAGACGAAGGTCTATTTGTTTTAGGTGATCGGACTTATATTGGAAACTACGGGAATACAGAATATTCTCCATTGGTTTTGAACTACCTTTTACACTTATAGCCCCAATGCCTACAGATACAAGATACATTACCAATATTAGTCTACTGGTTTATTAAGCGAGCGAAGCGAGCGTCTCCACGAAACTTATGGCACATCGTTCTGTTTTACTTTTTTTGTTTTTTTTTGTTTTTATGTCTGTCGATAGCGGTCAAACGGAAAGTCCGATCAACTTCAAATTTGAACTATCCACAAGCCTCGATGTGGATTGAAGGTGTATAGTTTTGAGGCAAAATCGTTCGAAAAGTTACAAAGCTACACCATAGTTACTGCAAAATATTTTTATGAAACAAAATGGCGGCAAAATGTGAGATAGCCATATTTTTTGCAGATTTTTCCGGTTACGAATATGTTCATTTAATGGCGATCTGATAAATATTGGCAAAGTTACACAAAAGTTACTTGAAAATATTTTTCTAAAACACAGTAACGGCAAAATGTGAGGTGGCTATCTTATAGTACATTTTTGTCCGGTCGCGAATATACTAATGTAAACGCAATCTGATATGTGTTAGAGGCAGAAATTACATTTCTATTGATGTCAATAACTGTTAGTAACGGTGGCGGATCGTGTTGAAAACATGACGACGAAAATTCTTAGCAACGCACATTGCACTGCATTCAACAATATCGGGAAGTATAATAGCTATGGAAATTAGAAAAATGTTTGTAATGCGCATTCTTGAATTGTTGTTTATTGTTGGTTTTATTAGCTTTGAGATCTTTTCGCCAGAACGTTCGTGGATATGGACGCCCTCGCTTATTAACGCGTCAAATGGAGCGTTTTCCTAGTATAAATCATAGCACATTGTAGAGTATGGCCAATTACACTCACACACACTACACATCCACTACCTGTTCGTATATCTAAACACCCATTCTTCCCTACTAACTTACTGGCTTACACGCAGTGATGCCATGTTGTGTCTGGTGTTGTAGGTGGTGAATACTGCTTACAAGATGATGAACACACTATACAAGATGATATAAGTGACTCGACACTACGAGGTTTCAACACTGCGGTTGCCGCTGTTCAGTTCGGGCAATAACACACTCGACTCACATTCAAGTTCAGATGCTCACTGTGGGGTAGACTTTATGAATACTGCTTTCTTACATGATGGTTAACACACTAAGCACGATGGTAAAGTGACTCGACACTACGAGGTTTCAACACTGCGGCTGCCGCTGTTCAGTTCGGGCAATAACACACTCGACTCACATTCAAGTTCAGTTGTTCACGGTGGAGGAGACTTTATGAATACTGCTTTCTTACATGATGGTCAACACACCAGTGGCGAAGGGTGAATATTTGATAGGGGAGACACGACATTATATACACTCACACATAGGGGGTCTGTGGGGCTTGCCCCCCAGGCAGGGCGTTTTTTTTCGTAGATATTTCTCTAACGTTTCCACGGGTTTTAGATAAAGTGGGAAGCCCATATCAATATTTCGTATTCTCTAGTTTTTACATTGTAAATTACATTAAATTACTCATGAAGTTTCATAAATGTAATTCCTGCCCAGGGACTGCCACCTTATCGTGGTGGGCAGGTTTGCGTGCTTTGTTGATCCCGAGAGCTATGCCGGCGGAAGCGTATGCTTCTGGTAGGGCCACCCTAGCCGGACTGGTCGAGGAGGAGAAGTCAGACGAAGTGCAGTCCACACCCCAATCCCCTTTCCTCCCCTTTCCCCTTTCCTCACGCTCCCCACTACTTGCCCCTTTCCTCCAAATAGCCCCATATTTCATCTTCATATATCACCCACTCATTGTCTCGATTAGCCTCGTTGCAGAAATATGAGACGTTAAGCCCAAATATCATCATCATCATCATCATAAATGTAATTAGAATAATTCAATAAACTCACGCGTCACTCGGGCGTCAAACTCACTGACGTCTGCCTGACCACTTTCGACGTTATAAAATTAACCACAACATCTCGAGTGTCCGTTAAATCAAAAACATGGCCAGCTTTAAATAATCCTTGCCCTTTAATAAAGGATTGCTTTGCCTCGTAGCCTGGATTTATTTTTATTAAATCCGTATTTAATGACGATACACTTCGTACCTTTCGCGTGGTTTTCCATTGCTACGGTGCAATGTTTTCATAACCGAAGTGCGCCAGTCTGACACATGAGCGCCTCAATCGATCTCACGCGCTCAGTGGCCAAACACGGTGCCTTTATCTCAAGGCGACTCCGATCCCATACACTTTGGCAAGCGAGTTGGAGGTTAGAATTCGCTTTGATTTAAGGGATATACACGTCAAAGCGGCTCCGCGATCCACGACCTGTGACGTGATTGGCTGAACTTGCAGTCGGCTTAGATGATGGAGCTTCAGATTGACGTGATATACGGAGCGGATTCCACAAGTCTTGGCAATCGACTGGAACTAAGGCGCTTTCGTCCCATGCGCGTTTAACTGGCATGATAAACGTAGTCATGGACGCGCTCGCTTATCAACGCGTCACACAAAGTGTTTTCCTAAGCGAGCGAAGGGAGCCTCTCCATTAGTACTTTATGGCACTTCGTTCTTTCTTTTTTTATGTTTGTCGATAGCGGTCGAACGGAAAGTCCGATCCACTTGAAATTTGAACCATTTACTTGATGTGTTTACTTGATGTGGGTTGAAGGTGTATAGTTTTGTGGCAAAATCATTCGAATAATTACAAAGTTACACCGTAGTTATACTGTAAAATACATTCATTTTTGCAACAAAGTGGCGGCAATATGTGGGATAGCCATATTTGTATAAAGATTCTTCTGAACACGAATATTATGTTCATTTTGTGACGATCAGATAAGTATTTTAAGCGTTACATAAAAGTTACTCGAAAATACTTTTCTGAAACACAGTAAAGGCAAAATGTGAGGTGGCTATATTTACCATATTATAGTACATTTTTTCCTGGTCACCCATTGTTGCTATGGATTTGTTTTGTTTATGGGAAATAACATGGAAACAACTGTTACCGTGGTAACAATGGGCGCCCCTAGGTGTAGGGGCCGACTATGAATTCCAACCTAAGTGTCATTAACGGTGGCGGACCGCGTTGAAAACACTACGAAATGACAACGAAAATTCTTAGCAACGCACATTGCAAAGCATTAAAAAATGTCGGGAAGTATAATACCTATGGAAATTATGGAAATTAAAAACATGTTTGCAATGTTCATTCTTAAATTGTTGTTACATTGTTTATTTTTATTACCTTTGAGAACTTTTCGCCAGAAAGTTCGTAGATATGGACGTGTACACGTATCAACGCGTCACACACATTGTTTTCCTAGTAAATAAATAATATAGCTGTTTTGCTAGAACAAGTTTATTTTCTTATTTTGTTCATGTTCTTTTCTTTTTCAACGGCAGTTTTTGGAACTCACTTGATCATCACATGCCGAATGAAGGTTTGTCCGCTCGACTTTTGTGAGTATACAGTAAGGACTCTGGCTGCAATCTTTATCTCCAAACATGAATTGTGGCACAAGAGGTTAGGCCGTAGGAAAGGAATGAACCAACTTAAGAATGTTTCACAGGTTTGGAATTTGAGCAATGTGTAACCTGCCTATAAGGTAAGCAAACAGTTGTTCCTTTTCGCAAAAAGGGAAAAAGGGATAAGGAAATCCTTGAGATAGCTCACTCTGATGTAATGGGTCCCATGGAAGGAACTTCCTGGTGTGGGTCTAGATACTGCTTAAGGAAGGAGTCCGGTGAAAATACTATCTCCTAAACCATGCACCCAATCAATTTGAAATTTAAGTATGATATGAAGCTCTTGCAATAAAGAAATAAAAAAAATAAAAAATACAAAAAAAATTGAAACTTGGTTCAAAATTAATTTTTTTCAAAATCAAAATTGCATTGTACATACCAGTTTTGGAGCCGCCATTATTAAAAATAAAAAAAATAAAAAATCTCTCCTTGTTACTTGTTACTGACTTAAGAATTGTGGGTATCGGTTTTCGATTCTGCGTGATAGGTTGGAAGTTACAATTTGTTTTCAAATGAGTATATTTTTACAGAAAAAAAAAATTAGGTTTTTATTTTTATTTTTTTCATTTTTTTACTCACTGAAAAAATAATACCCAAATCTTTTCCTCTAGTAATAAGAAGCATTCACAAAAATTTTCAAAAGAATTGAATGATCCGTTAGGGCTGAATTTCAAAATGACTAACTAAATCTGTAGCAAAAACAGTATAGGAGTAAATAGCTTCCAAAGTTTTGATACTGTTAAAAACAGAGTTACAAGCATAAAAATAAAGTTGATGCAAGTAAAAAGCCCTGTAACCTCGCCAAGGTCTCAACCAAATACAGGGCCTTGTTTTTCGGATGTGGAAACTTGGAAAGGGTAAACCGCGCAGGTATGCTAGGTATGCGCAGGTTGCTAGGTATAGGCCTAGGCCTAGCCTGCACCAACCGTTTCTCTATTTTCAGCTTTGCTAATGCCATCTTCGCTCTTTTGCCTGTTTTTCTATGTTTATTCACCATCACAAATAGTAAATACACAGTAATATGTAAATAAAGTAACAGTGACAAGCACGAAAACGGAAATAAGAACACCCACACAAGATAAGTAAACAACTTCAAACAATCTACAGCTAATCCACAGCTTTACAACATCGCATAATTCCTAAACTCAATATTTTGTGACAATTATAGTGTTCAGTGGTTTTAAAAATTCATAACAAAATGTGCTGCTACCTATACGCATCTGTTACAACTATTTGAAACAAACCCGCCAATTTTGAAAGCTATAATTTGCCGAGTTCATTCTGCTCGACGACGCTCGATGTCTCGATTTTTGTCGCGCACGCTGTGCAGGTGTAGCTATAAATATTATGACACGTGTTTATAGTTACTAACTACCATATTTATCAGCAAAACCTAACAGAAAATACTCGAGACTATTTTATAAAAAAATAAAAAAAAAAATCGGATTCAAAAAAATTTCATGCAGATTTTCACCGGAGTCCTTCCTTAATATTTGTGGATAATTTTTCACGCAAAACGTTTGGTTCCATGTTAAAAACTAAGGACCAAACGTTTTCAAAATTTGAAGAATTCAAAGTGACGGTGGAAAATCAGACAGGAAAAACTATCAAATGTTTAAGGTCAGACGGTGATTGGGAATATATTTCAAATGAATTTGAAAGATTTCTCATTGATAATGGAATAAGCCATCAGAGAACTGTTCGATATAGTCCTCAGCCAAATTGTGTTGCGGAGAGATGCAATCGATATAATAGAGAGCGCACTAGGTGTAGCTGTTTGAGGCAAAAATTTCCTAAAAAAATTGGGCTCTAGCTATGAACTCTGCCGTCTATCTTAAGAACTTGTCACCCACCAAGGTAGTTAAGGGAGCAACCCCTGAGGAAGCTTGAAGGAGGCCAGTAGGAGTTCAGAAGGTTGACGTGTCGCATCTAAGGATTTTGGCTGCAGAGCTCAGATGCACATTCCCAAACAACTCAGAACCAAGCTTGATAAGAGATCTAATGAAATGATCTTTGTGGGTTATGACCTAGACACCAAAGGCTATAGGCCTACTAGCCCAGATAACCCAAGCAAAGCTGTAACTGTTAGAAATGTTGAATTCTTTGAATCTCTAGTAAACAGCAGTCTAACACAACCACAACCCAACCTTGAGGATGAGCCATAAAACAGCATGGAGCTCCAAATCCAGCAGGTTCTGGTTGTAGTAGGCCATGGGGATGGTGAAGGATCCCAAAAAGACTCAGTATCTCATCAGTGAGTACCAGTGAAAGTGAGGGCTCAGGTAATAATTACAATCTCATAGGGGGGAATTACCCTGCTAGGGAACGCGTGCCCAAATGGACCCTAATTATGAGTACTCTTTTCTGCTTGTTGGACCCGAGTTTCAAAGAACTTAAGTCACGGGCGACAAAAAGCTATGGGACAAAACTATGAAAGAGGAAGTAGCTAGATGCGTTTCACGAAAACAAAACTTGGGAGTTGGTTATTACTTATTAGACCTCCAAATATAAATATTGGTAAGTGCAAATGGGTATACAAACTGAAACAAGGTTCAGAAGAGACTCCATGGTATAATGCCAGGCTTGTGACAAAGGGCCTTAACCAAGTAACAGGGAAAGACTATGATCATACATACGCGCATGTTGTTAAGTTATCCTCCCTTAGAATTTTATTTGGAGTTGCCGTTCAGCTTGACCTGGAGATAGATGACATTGATATAACCACAGCGTTCCTCAATGATGATCTAAGTAAGGATATTTATACTGAGCAATCTGAGGGTTTTGTAAATAAGGGAGATGAACATCCGGTCTGTGAGCTGCAGAGGAGTTTATGTGGTTGAAACAGTCAGATTTTGGAATGACAAGATAAATAGTTTCCTTGATAGTAATGGTTATCTGTCCAAACCATGGGACCCGTGAGAAGGTTAGGAAAATCCTTAAGGTGCATTCACAATCTTTACTAAGACTAATGCTACGTTTACAGCTACGCGTTGCGAGCGAAGCGAGGGCGCGAGCTCCAATCAGCGGCCGAGTTTCATGCAAAGAAGTTACAAACTCGGCCGCTGATTGGAGCTCGCGCCCTCGCTTCGCTCGCAACGCGTAGCTGTAAACGTAGCATTAGGTTTAAGAACTAACCTTGAAACCAACACCCCGCCCCCAAAATTTTACAAAGAAAGATGTGAACACTTCACAAGACCGCACTAGCGAAGTGCTTTGAAACGTCAGTCCCGCGCGTAGCGTGCTTTGGTTGAACTATTTGTATTGCGCGAAAATTCGTTTCACCCTGAGACAGTTGAAATTACGTGTTAGTAGTGTTACAAATGGATGAAGAATTTAATCTAACAGCACAGTTGGCATTTATGAATGCCAATTTCCTATTTTTGATAACTGGTAAGAAGAATTGTACTTATACCTACTTTTGTAGAGAAGGCAATGCATCTAATCTGTATATTAGGACTAGGCCTTACTATTTATCTAACCTCACTTTTATGTGGAATTTGTCACTTTTTCAGCAGGCTTTATGCTAATTCAAGGGCGAAGGAGGGCAGCTAGACGGCGTTACTGGATAAGACCAGTCAACCGTAACAGGCGGCAACGCGGACATTTTTTTACATTGTTCCAAGATTAAAAAAGAAATGATTCGGAACAGTTCTTTGTGTACACTGGGATGACACTAGAACAGTTCAATGTCGTACTTCGTGCTGTACGCCCATTAATAAGAAGGAATCATTATCGGGCTGTATCAGCAGAAGAACGAACGAAGAACTACACAGTGAGTAAACTAGGGCTGCCAAATTTATGTTACCATATTTAACGCGTTTCAACGTTAATCGTCTCACACCCATAACCCTGTGGTATATGAAACCTCAATGTGATATTTTCCTTAAGCACTAGGGCAAGGAACTAGGTTGTGCAAGCTGGCCATACCATTTTTTGTTTCAGATATATTTCCCAAGGCACCAGCATGCAAAGCCTGATGTGGGAGTTTTGTGTAGGCAAAAGTACCATATCAGGCATCATAAAGGAGACATGTAATGCTTTGTGGGTAGTTATGATTCCAACGTACCTTTCACCATCCACAAAAGATACATTCAAAGAAATTGCTGCCGGATATAATGCCCGTTGGAACTACCCACATTGCCTTGGGGCCATTGACGGCAAACACGTGATCATCCAATGTCCACAAATGGGAGGCACGCAGTATTACAGTTACAAAAAACAACACAGCATCATACTAATGGCTGTTTGTGATGCTAACTGCCGCTTCACATTTGTGGACATTGGAGGTTATGGCTCACAAGGAGACCTTACCATTTTTAGAGAGTCTACCTTTGGACAAGCCATCTTAAATAATGATTTAGATGTGCCAGACCACACTTCATTACCAAACTGTAATACTGAAGCACCGTACCAATTCTTAGGAGACGAGGCATTTCCCCTGCGTACAAACTTGATGCGTCCGTATACCCAGGGAGATTTTTAGATGATACCAAGCGCATTTTCAATTATCGCCTATCACGAGCTAGACAGACAATTAAAAATGCGTTTGGTATACTGGCTTCGAGGTGGCGAATATTTCGAGCCCCTATAATTGCCAACGTTGAAACTGTGGACGCAATTTTAAAGGCTACAGTGTGCTTGCATAATTTTTTAAAATCAGAGGAAGAGTTCTTACCTCCAAACAATCGTAGATATTGTCCGCCCCATTATCTAGATGAAGCAGATGGGAACGGTAATGTAGTTGCTGGTAGGTGGCGGTTGGATAACCATGGTAATGGTCTCCACAACTTTGGGAGGATCGGTTTAAAAAATGCCCAAGCTGACGCCACAAATCTGCGCGACACACTAGCCAACTTTTTTGTATCGCCGATTGGTGAGGTTGATTGGCAATACAGACATGTTAATGATGGTGGAGGCATGCATCGTTAGATGGATGGATGGATATTTGGGCTTAACGTCTCATATTTTTGCAACGAGGCTAATCGAGACCGTTGCCACTTTTATTAAATTGTAGTTCAGTGCACTAGCACACAACCATGTAAATTTATTGAATACAGGACATTCTTACTTTCTTACTTCTTTCTTACTTACTTCTTTCTTACTTTCTTACTTAATTCTTTCTACTACTACTACTACTACTACTACTACTACTACTACTACTACTACTACTACTACTACTACTACTACTACTACTACTTCTACTATTACTACCACTACTACTACTACTACTACTACTACTACTACTACTACTACTACTACTACCACTACTACTACCACTACTACTACCACTACCACTACCACTACCAATACCAATACCAATACCAATACCAATACCATTACCATTACCATTACTATTACTATTACTATTTACTTATATGAAACAATAATCACAATATTGTAGTGTGAAAATGGAAGTTTATTCATTTTTACACTGGATTCCTTCGCTTTCGTGTTTTATTCTACTTGATTTTGACATATGGGTAAACAACACTCTGTTTTGATCACAATCAGGTAGGTGCTGAGCTGGCTATTTTGTGACCATTAATCTAGGGCAACAATACTAACATTAGAATACTGACACAGCATAATGGTCATAATAGTTATTTGGTAACTTTGCTTTGTTATATGTGTGTTATTGCACTATTATGGTTCTTGAATTGAACCCCTAAGAAGCTCTCCAGAGAGTCACATTTCTGTTTTTTAGAAGTGTGGAAACGGTCTGGAGAGGTCATGCGGGAACTCGGGGCAGAGGTAGATGGTCTTGCCAGTTTGCTTGATGGGTGGTTGTTGTCGACTGTTTGTGAGGTGGATGATGAACATGATGGAAAGGAGGATAGTGATTGCATGGAGGAAGTTGAATTCATGGAATGAAGGGACAGAGAAGATGTTGCCCTATCAGGTTGAGGTTGCTCTACAATTATGTCGAGGGGCATCCCGTGGCGCAACGGGTCCCATACATCCGCGATGTAACACGCTTCCTCTAAAGTGGCACTGGCACATGGAGCTGGTTGGGTTGCTGTCCTCTTTGGTGGTGGAACATTTGCAAATGTCCTACAAACAGAATACCATTTAATTGCATAAATAGGAAAGTCAGTTGTGACATGAATTACATATTAGTAGGGCTGCCCAACGATATCGATAATTCGATACGATATCGATAATAGAAAAATAATTCGATATCGATATAGAATTAATATATCGTACGTTTCGCGATCAACTATCGATCAACTATCGTAAAAAAAAAAAAAAAGTTAGAAAGTGTTGTGGTTCTGCATCTTTGAGATACATACACTGCAACATTCGCGTTGGTACCTATTTCATTTTTTCATACTTGCCTTTCGTCGCGCGGTCTCGCCTTTCTGTTCGCGCTTCACCCGCTTTCCGCCAGTAACCCCCCCCCACGCCGCCCCTCGTAGCGTGAGCCGTGAGGCGTGAGCCGCGGCCCGCGGGCGCTGGCTGTACGGGAAGCGAGTGGCTCGGCCGGCGGTTGATGCCTCATCGTCGGCCGGCCGGGAGTCTGTTAAATAAATAAATAAATAAATTCACATTTAGAGTCTACCCACTCAGTAACTAAACTGATTTGCAGTGGGGGACTTTAATTTAAAGTGACTAAACCAACCCTGTAGGCTTCGAACACCATCGACGAGTGAGCGATAACCAATCAAAGATCGATATTTCAAATATGAAACATATGAATCAGTGATTGGACAGTGCGAACACCTGCGGACAGATGCTCGTTCTGCAGTTGTCACACTCACGTCACGTCACGCCAATCACAACATCGCTGTTTTGAGGATACATTTTTTTATAAAACAACACACAAGTTGACGCACATAGTAAAACATTTCGACGTTAAATTATTCATTTTATAATGAATGGCCTCTGGCTGGTTTGAAAAAAATTACGATATCGGCGATATCGAAACCGAGTTTAAAAAATTGCATCCGCGATATCGATATGATTTTTTTTATCGCTGGGCAGCCCTACATATTAGTACTTCCAAATAGGCCTAGTCTTACCTTCGACAAGCAACATATTTATCTAGAAATGTCATGGGCTTGTACAAAGCCCAGATTTTCTTGTCAGTGTATGCAGCCCCACTCTTTCCTGGATCCTTCATGTTCCGCCTTTCTTTTGTGAAACGTCTCCTTAGACGTTCCCAGGCTCGCTGGGCGTCAGCAACTACATAGAGTAAAGCATAATAATAAAGCATAATAAAGAGATAGTGGATTATTAATATTTTTGGTATTTGGGGAATGAATGTGACTTTTTTCAACGAAATTTACCAAAAATCACTTTTTATGTTACCTGTTACTGTATCTTTCCAATTGAATCGTTTATTGTTAAAAGGATATAAGTCGAGAAATTGACCGAAATGGGGTTGTTATCAAAGTGAACTGAAACAGGGTCGTCGCATCGTTTGGTAATGCTGGGTTTACACACCGGAATAAGGTTTAAGGTTTAACATTTAATATTTTGTTCTAAGGAAAGTATTTTCCAAGCTGATTTACTAGGATCGCTACCATTGGGCGAATTTATAAAAGCTCGTCTCTCATTGGCTGGGCTAAGAATTTTTGGGATAAGAGCTAACAAGTTGGAATAGTTTCAACTTTCGTCCTAGCCCTTAAATCTTAGGAAGTTATGTGAACGCCATGATGCTACTAGCTTGATTCAACTTTGTTAAACCTTAGACCTTAAACCTTATAACGGTGTGTAAACCGGGCTTAAAGAAACGGTTTAAGTCAGATTAGTCCTTGCGCTGAATGTAGCTAGGCAAAGTTTTCGTTTGTTGTTGAAAGGATATAAGTCACTGACTTATATCCTTTCAACAACAAACTGAAATTTTATCAACAAAATATGTCAGAGTACAAATATTTATAGGAGGCAGTGTTTGGTTCCCCACAGCCAGCCAATATAAATTAGTTTTTTTATATTAAGTTTACCCTGTAGAAGGCTGTTGTACTTGTGAAAATTTGTGCGTGAAGATCAAGAGCCCATCTTTAAATGACGGAGCAAAAAGAGTGGCCGTAGCAGAAAAAATGGTCCATCAACGGCGATCAAACACGTTTTACAATAGGTTAAGTAGTATGTTGGAGAAGTGTGCAGCTAATGACAAAGTGTTTGCTATCTGTTTTGATTTCATGCAAAATTTGCCACTGCCACATATACCTGTCCAAGATATATTTTATCTTCGTCAGCTTTGGGTAAATGTTTTCGGTCTAAAAAACAGTTAAAACTGGAGAGTCACTATTTTACGTGTATCATGAGGGTATATGTAAAAAGGGGGCTAATAAGGTTGCATCCTTCATTCTGAACTATATTACTGAAAACATACCAGATACTGTCGAGGAACTTTATTTGTTTTGCGACGGATGTCCGGGAAAAAATAATAATCATACGATGATTCGGTTGTGCATGGCACTAGTTGACATGGGACGGTTCCGTAAAGTTATACAATACTTCCCTATAAGGGGCCATACATTCCTGCCATCATGCCATGTGATCGAGACTTCGGTCTCATTAAAAGGGTTTTAAAAAAGCATGATCGAGTCTACCCTCCCATAAAGTATGTAGAAATGATAGTAAAAGCAAGCAGTCAGGGAAAGTTTACCGTGAAAATGGTCCAGACCGAAGATATCCTCGACTTCAACACCTGGTGGCCAAAGTACTACAAGAAAACTGTCTTGTCATTAGAGTCGGCAAATAGAAATGTGCCTCGGGATAAGAAGGTGCCGTTTGCCATCACTAAGTTAATGGAGTTTCAGTACACTACAGACGCAACGGGCACTGTAGTTGCAAAAGACTTCATCGGAGGTCTAATCAAAAACACCTTCCCGCTCCGCATTGCTGCTTCGGAAATTCCCATGATGCCAATCAAGAAGGCATATGTGGGAGATCAAGTTCCTATCAATGCCAAGAAAATGGCAGACATTGTTAAAGTGGTGCAGTACATTGATCGAGAACATCTTGCCTTCTACAATGACATAGTATCGTGGCCAACAGTTGACCAAGAAGAGGACTGAATCCAGTTCCATATAAAACTAATGATTATATGTACCTATTATATGTACTCCCCAGATATACGAACATTCAAACGCAAAATAACCATGTTTCTGAAAGCGGAGCAGTATTATGATGTAGCCGAGTTCACCAGTCAAGGAACCAAGCTATGAGCCATACAATGACTTCAAGGCCTATACGACCTTATGATGTTATTTTTAACTCATCTTGACAATGTACATAAAATCTTGTATTGTGGTTATACAGCTAAGAAATGATATGAAATGGAAAGTAGGACATTACGACATGGACAACACGGTGAAAACTGTTTCAAATAATTATTTCATACATTATAAGTAAATTTGTAACTGTATAAATATTATGTGTCCTAATAAATATATAAATAAATAAATAAATAAATAAATAAATAAATAAATAAAAAGCGTCCATGTACCTTTCAATTCACTTTGGATTTGATTTTTAAACAATTCCCCTCCTGTCACAAACTAAACAATAATAAATCTACCAAAAAACCTAATCCAACTTAATGTAAATACCACTTATTTGAGAAAGGGTATAAGTCAACTGTGTTTACCCTGCCATTTCTGGACCACCCTTAAGTTTTTTAATGTGAAAATTTATTCTGCAAGTCAGGTATACCAATTACTTTCAAAATTTGTCAATTAAATTGGTGGCAATTGGATCCATAAATATCTCCATAGTTTTTTTTTAAATTATCTAAGAAGTAACTTTGACTGACTTATATCCTTTTAACAATAAATGATTCAATTATGTAAGGTGTATGCTTCAAATAGTACGTTTTTATGTTTTAAATCAATTTAATTATGTTGAATTGGCTAGAGCCTATGTCTATGCACGCCATACGCCATTCACCATTAGCAACATGCACACAGCCTACTGGATGCTACAATCAGCTGTTCTACGTTGATTCAGTAGCCAACGTATGAAATGAAACCGAATATCGCCCGCAAACTTGAAGAAGGGGTAATTTATTTTTTGGGTATAAATTTATTTTAAAATTAATAACCCCTTCTTCAAATTACCCCTTCTTCAAATTTGATGAAGGGGTAATTTATCGAGAATGCTGTGATTATTATACAGTAACTTATGTTTAAGTTGGTGCATCTGCTGATAACAAAGAACCAAAGCACTTATTTAGCTGCAGAGATATTTCTCTTCATCCTAGGATGTGTCCGAATTCCTCTTTATCATTGCTAACTCTAGGTCTAAGTCTAAATTTGACGTCATCAATCATCGGTGACGTATGAAGTACTGTCCGAAATCGTTAAGTCTAGGTCTAAATCGAAGTTTAGACCTACAATCGAAAGTGCACGCTCGTTTTAAGTCTTAAAATGGCGGACGAAAAAAACAGCTGCGAGAAGGAAGACGGAAAAGTGAAATGTTACTTAAGTTTATTATATACATACCTCTAGTATTATTTTATAATGTAAACAGTGATAGGCCTACTCTAAAGCCTAAAACCTGCATCAATACTGGAAAATGATTACTTTTACATTTCCTAACCTCCAAAGGCGTCGGTACAATTCGCGGATTGACCCGTCGAGAAGGCTGTGAACCAATGCATTTAGTACTGTCTGAAATCTACTAAAAATTAGAATTAGAACATGCGAAATAATTTAAACCTAGACTTAGGACGTGTCCGAATTCCTCTTTATCATTGCTAACTCTAGGTCTAAGTCTAAATTTGACGTCATCAATCATCGGTGACGTATGAAGTACTGTCCGAAATCGTTAAGTCTAGGTCTAAATCGAAGTTTAGACCTAGCAATCGAAAGTGCACGCTCGTTATAAGTCTTAAAATGGCGGACGAAAAAAACAGCTGCGAGAAGGAAGACGGAAAAGTGAAATGTTACTTAAGTTTATTATATACATACCTCTAGTATTATTTTATAATGTAAACAGTGATAGGCTTACTCTAAAGCCTAAAACCTGCATCAATACTGGAAAATGAATACTTTTACATTTCCTAACCTCCAAAGGCGTCGGTACAATTCGCGGATTGACCCGTCGAGAAGGCTGTGAACCCATGCTTCAACTCTAGGTCAAATTTCTCGCAATAGGTGGCTCTGCAATAGGTTTAGTACTGTCCGAAATCTACTAAGAATTAGAATTACAACATGCTAAATAATTTAAACCTAGACTTAGACCTAGACTTAGACTTAGACCTTAGACTTTTAATTCGGACACGTCCTTAGACCTAGACGACTTAGACCTTAGACTTTTAATTCGGACACGTCCCTAGTGTTGAACAATGGCGAATGGCGTGCATAGGCATAGTGGGCCTAGGCATAGGCTCTAGCAACAGAGTAAAATTGATTTAAAACATAAATACGTACTATTTGAAGCATGCGCCTTATATAATTGGAAAGATACAGTAACAGGTAACATACAAAAGTGATTTTCGTTAAATTTCGTTGAAAAAAAAAATCACGTTCATTCCCCAAATACCATATTTTTAATTATCTCCAAAAAGAATGGGCTATATAGGCCTATACGTTTTGCAGAACTTACCAGATATTCCTAGGGCGATTGCAATGGACGTCCAGACGTATCCTTTTTTGAGAGGCACTTTGTACGTAGCCGGGGTCCGATTTATCATATAATATTGGATAATTTTCCATTATTTGAATCAAGGACATGTCCCCAATTTCCTCTGCACAATCATCCTCGTACATGTCCATCGTGTGAAATAAGAGGGTACGAACCACGCGAACAACAACAAAGCAAAACAATGAAAGAAATGAATGGGGCTTTGCACTGCCACATTCTCCCACTCGCAGCGCCAGCGTAGTGCCAGCCCTCAGACAAGGTCTACTTGATGAAAAAAGGGCTGATTTACCCATCCAGGAGGCTCTGGACTTGAGCTCGAACTATGGTGGCGCTACTTCTATTCCAATGTCTTTGGCAAAATGCTGCCATCACAGCCTGCTGGATGGGTCAAGTAGACCTTGTGCGCGCTGATTTACCCATCCAGCAGGTCATGGATTTGGGCTTGGACGGTGGTGGCGCATTCTACGTCAAGCTTTGCGTGCAAAGCCCCATTGAACCGATGGACCAAGGTCCCACTAGATCGCTTGTAGCAAAAAATAAAATGTTTTGAAGTTCGCAACCGGAACCGGAAGACGTCAAAACAATATCCCCAAAGTCTAAAAATGTTAAATAAACATGGTGGTGGTTTGACTATTTTTAATTGCCGACATCGTGTGATTTACCGATCGCTGATTGGTTGTTACTAAGAATTTGAACGTTAGTAACTTTCCTAGATACTAGTCTTAATCACTAAAGGATGGTCCACACAGATTTTTTAAGCATAAGATTTAAGGTTTAACGCGTAGTCGTAAAGTTGGATCATAGGAAACACGTACTAGCGTTCACACAAGTTTTAGTTTTAAGACGTTGTTTTTAGTTTTAAGACGTTGTTTTCATTGTTGAAACCTTATGCATTATGTCTAAAAAATCTGTGTGGACCAGCCCTAACCAATGTGAACGTTATAATGTAAAGGTGCATTCACAATCTTTACTAGTACTATGGTTTAATGATTAAGACTAATGGTGAATTCACGACCTTGCGTTACGCTACGCAACTTTGAACTTCGAAGTCCAAGCAACCAATCATGAGCATCATCAGTGCGTGACTGTGCGATACTGCAAACATTGTTTTAGTTCAACTTTCCAACGCAATAACGCAAAGCAAAGCCTTCTTGATCCTCGCGGCATGTATGATCCGGGATACTCGGTTTGAAGCACAGCCTTCTCGAACGTCGGTTCAATCCAATGTCTGTAAATCCCCTGGCGGGGACTCGTCAAACTCCCAAGTTTTTACATTGAGGTTTACCGAACCTCCGCCAGGAGATCGACGGATCTTGGGTTCAATCCACGCAAGGTCCACTTGATCGGAGATCAAGTAGACCTTGAATCCGCGGTTTGACCTGTCGAGAAGGCTGTAGTTTAAAGCAAGGTCGTGAACAGATGATGAAGTCAACGCAACGCAACAAAGTCCAACGCTCAGCTCAGCGCAACGCAAGGTCGTGAATTCACCATAAGCCACAGGCTTCTTTCATTGGCTGGGAGGGAGAATACTGCAGTGGCGGATCCAGGGGGGGGGCGGTAGGGGCGATCGCCCCCCCCTTGATTCTTAAAAAGCTAATTTTTATATGAAATGAATATGTTCAATCACCAGAAATATCGATGTTTTGTTGCGATTATAGTTTCACAGTTCAACAGTTGTTCAATAAAGGCCAATTTAATTATCTAAAAGTGTATTTCTGAAAAGAATATCATAAACTCCCATATTTTACCTCCCTCCAAGGCCTATTTTAGTGCGCAACTGCAAATAAAACATATTGTAATATACCATCTCTAAAGCCATTAAAACACGTTTTTAAAAAAATGCCTTAGAAAATTTTTCCCTGCGGGGCTAAACTGGGGGGCCGCGCCCCCCAGACCCCCCGGCGCTGCGCCACCTAAGTCGCCCCCCCCTTGGAGAGGTCCTGGATCCGCCCCTGGAATACTGCGCTCTGATTGGCTGTGACTAAGGTTTGTCTCAGTCTTAATCATTAAACCATAGTACTAGTAAAGATTGTGAATGCACCTTAAAAGCCTATACTTCAACTCTTAAACCTTAGTCTTAGTAAAGATTGTGAACGCGGCTTGGGACAGCCTAGGGAATTTCTAGTCGTCAGTCTTCTGTCCAAAACCACACAAATTGAAGCACGACATAAACCCAAACGCTATAGCACATACTACTATCATACTTCTCAAATCCCGGAGGTTACTTAGGTTGAAATTCATAGTCGGCCCCTACACCTAGGGGCGCCCATTGTTACCAAGGTAACAGTTGTTTCCATGTTATTTCCCATAAACAAAACTAATCCATAGCAACAATGGGTGCCCCTAGGTGTAGGGGCCGACTATGAATTCCAACCTTAGTCTCGGAAGCTGTGCGTGCTCTTTCTTTTTGGTCGGAGAACATGTGAATGTAATCGATGTTTACTACCTTGTACAAAGAGAGCAGCAAATATGTCTCCATTTGAACGTTGCCGGCTGCTTCTAGTTTGGGAACTTACTAACAATGGGGATGGTACGTGGCGGGGTTCTCATGCTGGGACATCTCACCCTCCCCCCCCCCCCCCCCCCCAGCATTCCCCCGACGGGCAAAGTAGTGACACCATCAATCAGACAGAAACCACTTTATTTCACTGGTGCAGCTCACGCCATGCATTTAATTGTAGCTCGTTGGTCGCGGGGTCTTGGCGTACATCCGAGAGTAGGGTAGTTAGGAAGCTACTGACACGAGCACGTCGGGGTGGCTGAGAGCTACTGGTCGCCCGCCGCTTAGGCCCCGCCCATGCACGGCTGACACAAACGTCGGGGTGGCTGAGGGGTGCTGGCGGCCGCCTTGCGCCCGCCCCTGCACGGCTCACACGCGCACGTCGGGGGATGTTTCGCGACCGCCAACTGCTTCACCACGTCTGTCAACATCCGGATCTGCGCGGTCTGGTCGAGCAGCACCTGTTGCAGCAGGGCGATCTCGGCGTCCTCTTCCGTCGGGGCAGCTGTGGCGCGTTTGGTCGGCTCCGCAGTGACCTAGTAATGCACGCGAATAGCATGAGCCGCTTTTTACAGTTCAACATTAAATAAATAAATAAATTCACATTTAGAGTCTACCCACTCAGTAACTAAACTGATTTGCAGTGGGGGACTTTAATTTAAAGTGACTAATGCCCGGTATTTCAATGTCCAGTTAAAATGTAGTTTTCAGTTAAATTGTTTTCACCATGACAACGGCCAATAGAAATACACCAAATTGGGCTTACCTGACAGTTAAATTTACTTGGTACTTTAACTGGACATTGAAATACCGGCCCTAAACCAACTCTGTAGGCTTTGAACACCATCGACAAGTGAGCGATAACCAATCAAAGATCGATATTTCAAATACGAAACATATGAATCAGTGATTGGACAGTGCGAGCACCTGCGGACAAATGCCAGAATCAACAAGGTCGATTCAGAACAACTTTGAATTTATTAAATGCTTCGTTGCTAGGACGGCTCCAAAGTCACCGTTTACTTATTTCTAAGCCAAGAAGTAATGGAATTGAATCCACATTAGAAGTTAAAACACTTTTGCCTGAAGCGGGATTTGAACCCGGGACCTTCTGCATTGGAAGCAGGGATGCTAACCACTGGACCAACGAGCCACCTACTGGACCAACGAGCCACCTTAAATTGTGGCATTGTGGCAAAAGATTAAAACCATGCGTGGAGGCGAGATGGTACGACCAAGGAATTAAAAAAAATATATAATACCAGTCATTTCTAACCGGTTTAATTACGGCTATGCATTGAATGTGAAATACTATATGTAAAACCTTGACTTACAGGTTGAGTTGACTTCTGCGACGGCGGCACTTCATCTACCCATATATCTTCTGATGGTACTTCCTCGGCCGGTACATCCTCTGCCGGTACTTCCTCTGACGGTACTTCTTCGGCCGGTACTTCCTCTGTCGGTACTTCCTCTGTCGGTACTTCCTCGGCCGGTACTTCCTCTACCGGTAATTCTTCTGGCGGCACTTCCTCCGTCAGTACTTCTGCCGGTGCTTCCTCGGCCGGTTCTTCCTCCTCGGCCGGTACTTCCTCTATTGGTACTTCCTCTACTGGCTGCGCAGTGGTCGTATCCGGTGGCGGCGGCTCGGGTGAGGGTTCTTGCGCAGAGGCCGTGGCCGGCGCCCCCGCGCAGCGACACTCCCGCGGCGCTTGGCAGAAGATGGCCGCCAGTTTGTCGACGACGTCGCGCGTCACCTGCGCCGTCCTCATGATGTCTCTTTCGCGTTGTTTGAGTCGCTCCAACCTGGCCAGACGGAAGTGCTCGTCGTGGGCTATCATTGCCATCTGCTGCAGGTAGACGATGTCTTCCCCCTGGAGGCTGCACAGGGACGACGCCTCCGACGCGCTCGGCGTCACCTCGATCGAGATGTCGGACGCCGCGATGGCCGGGAAGTACGGGGACGGGAAACACTCGTCCTCGGTGTCAGTGTCGTCGGTGTCGCAGCCGCACGTGCTGGACGTGTCCGCCTCGGAGGGGGGCGGCGGTGGCCAGCAGCAGTGAGGACAGCGCACCTCGTCCTCGGTGTCCGTGTCCTCGGTGTCCGTGTCCTCGGACGTGCAGGAGCGACACCTTCGCGGGTCCAGCATCGCCCGCGTCGTCTGCAGCTTTTGTCGCAGCTGCTGCTCCTTCACAATCAGCGCCCGGTTGCTCTGCTCGAACTTGCGCATGATGCTCGTGAGTAGCGCGTAATCGCACTGCCGCTCGTTGGGCACCGCCATCGTGGTCGTGTTTCGGCTGCTGATTGGTCTAGAGGGCCGAGCTCATCACGTGGTACCTGCGGCAGGATTCACATTTTCAGATTTCTAACCTTCTTACTTCAAATAAATACCAATCCCATCCCCGTAATCTCTATTCGGGTGTACCCTAGCCGAGTGCCATTCTTCTCAACGAATAATAACAGCATGTATTTAACAGTAAAAGAAATCGGGAATTGAAGCGTGAAGAGATTTGGATTAATGATGAGGATAACAAAAAATTAAAGTCAACTGCTAAGTCTTGCGTCAAAATGTACCAATACCGTGTTTGATGAATATGTAAACGTTCGTATAATCACGTGCTAAGCCTTGCGTCAAGTTGTACCAATACCGTGTTTGATGGATATGTAAACGTTCGTATAATCACGTGCTAAGCCTTGCGTCAAGTTGTACCAATACCGTGTTTGATGAATATGTAAACGTTCGTATAATCACGAGCTAAGCCTTGCGTCAAGATGTACCAACACCGTGTTTGATGGATATGTAAACGTTCGTATAATCACGTGCTAAGCCTTGCGTCAAGATGTACCAATACCGTGTTTGATGGATATGTAAACGTTCGTATAATAACGTGCTAAGCCTTGCGTCAAGATGTATCAATACCGTGTTTGATGGATATGTAAACGTTCGTATAATCACGTGCTAAGCCTTGCGTCAAGATGTACCAATACCGTGTTTGATGGATATGTAAACGTTCGTATAATCACATGCTAAGCCTTGCGTCAAGATGTACCAACACCGTGTTTGATGAATATGTAAACGTTCGTATAATCACGTGCTAAGCCTTGCGTCAAGATGTACCAATACCGTGTTTGATGAATATGTAAACGTTCGTATAATCACGTGCTAAGCTTTGCGTCAAGATGTATCAATACTGTGTTTGATGAATATGTAAACGTTCGTATAATCACGTGCTAAGCCTTGCGTCAAGATGTACCAATACCGTGTTTGATGAATATGTAAACCTTCGTATAATCACGTGCTAAGCCTTGCGTCAAGATGTATCAATACCGCGTTTGATGGATATGTAAACCTTCGTATAATCACGTGCTAAGCTTTGCTTCAAGATGTATCAATACCGTGTTTGATGAATATGTAAACGTTCGTATAATCACGTGCTAAGCCTTGCGTCAAGATGTACCAATACCGTGTTTGATGGATATGTAAACCTTCGTATAATCACGTGCTAAGCTTTGCTTCAAGATGTATCAATACCGTGTTTGATGAATATGTAAACGTTCGTATAATCACGTGCTAAGCCTTGCGTCAAGATGTATCAATACCGCGTTTGATGGATATGTAAACCTTCGTATAATCACGTGCTAAGCCTTGCGTCAAGATGTATCAATACCGTGTTTGATGAATATGTAAACGTTCGTATAATCACGTGCTAAGCCTTGCGTCAAGATGTACCAATACCGTGTTTGATGAATATGTAAACGTTCGTATAATCACGTGCTAAGCCTTGCGTCAAGATGTACCAATACCGTGTTTGATGAATATGTAAACGTTCGTATAATCACGTGCTAAGCCTTGCGTCAAGATGTATCAATACCGCGTGTGATGGATATGTAAACGTTCGTATAATCACGTGCTAAAGCCTTGCGTCAAGATGTACCAATACCGCGTTTGATGAATATGTAAACCTTCGTATAATCACGTGCTAAGCCTTGCGTCAAGATGTACCAATCCCGTGTTTGTTGAATATGTAAACGTTCGTATAATCACGTGCTAAGCCTTGCGTCAAGATGTATCAATACCGTGTTTGTTGAATATGTAAACGTGCGTATAATCACGTGCTAAGCCTTGCGTCAAGATGTACCAATACCGCGTTTGATGAATATGTAAACCTTCGTATAATCACGTGCTAAGCCTTGCGTCAAGATGTACCAATCCCCAATACCGTGTTTGATGGATATGTAAACCTTCGTATAATCACGTGCCAAGCCTTGCGTCAAGATATACCAATACCGCGTTTGATGAATATGTAAACCTTCGTATAATCACGTGCTAAGCCTTGCGTCAAGATGTACCAATCCCCAATACCGTGTTTGATGGATATGTAAACCTTCGTATAATCACGTGCCAAGCCTTGCGTCAAGATATACCAATACCGCGTTTGATGAATATGTAAACCTTCGTATAATCACGTGCTAAGCCTTGCGGCAAGATGTATCAATGCCGTGTTTGATGGATATGTTACAGACCCTGCCTACACAAAACGTTGACGAGCCTCCGCTAGGCGGAGATCAAGTAGACCTTGCGTGTGTGTAGGGTAGTGGTTTTAGTTGCTCTAGCTCCTCATTGATCGAGACACTGTTCATTTTAAAATGGCATCACGCGGGTCTAGAGATTCAGCAGCGAAGTCAATAAGTAAGTATTGAAAACGCCATTATTAAAACTTATCTCATGTTAATCAAATGCTGTTTTAATTATAACAAATAGTTGATTAATAATAATAATAATTAATAATAATTAATTAATTGCTCGAACAGCTGTTGCTGGGCCTGGACCTAGTATAGGCCTAGGCCTTTGGCTAGCGGTAGGCCTAGTACAAATAGAAATCAACCTCAGGCTAAAACAGTAGGACAGCAGTTGGCAATAGAAGCGTTACAATTCTTAAACTTTGTAATTTCTGATAATGTGTTCAATCCTCCAAGTCCAAGCACACCCTTAGAATATTTTAATAAATATTTTCCCCGTGCATTTTTTGACTTGGGAGCAGAGTTTTCCAATAGTCATTGTCTCTTAAAAACAAGCAAAGAGTTGCACACAAATGCTGCGGAAATAAAAAAAAACTATTTGGCATGCATACAATAATAGGATTGGGGTAGTAAAAGCATGCCAATCATTGCCACAGCTATGTCACGAGATCGTTTTTTTCTTTATGAGTGAATCTCCACTTGTTGATTCTGAAAATGTCTCTGACGAAACAAAGAAAAATCAATTATGGAAAGTAAGGCTTGTAATCGATACAGTGCGAAAGGCTTGTTTGTGAAGAGCCGCTACATTTTCCATCGATGAACAGGTGATTCCCTTGACTGGTCGCTGTACACTCAAACAATGTGTCCCCATGCAACAAGCCTAGACCAGTTGGGCTAAAAAACTTCGTTATGACAACATCAAGAGGTTTAGTGCTCGATTTGAGGTGTACCAGGGACGCTCCACACTACTTCCAGAAAATGGATTAGGACTGGGGCCTTCGGTTATCCTTCGTTTAGTTGAGACGTTGCCTAAGGTTCTTGGTTGTTTTTGGACCGTTATTTCGGTTTCTAATGGAGGGGCAAAAGATAGCAAGGAGGAAATATGTGGCAAACCTTTATTGGGCAACTAGGCAGAGAATGGCATAAGTTCCAACTCTGGGTGTTCGAAAGAAGAAGAAGAAGAAGAAGAAGAGATAGATATTCGGGCTTAACGTCTCATATTTTTGCAACGAGAAGAAGGTTATTTCACTACTATACCCCTACTTGATGAGCTCTGCAAGCTAGAGATGGAGGCAACAGGCACTATCATCGCCAATCGAATCCGTTCGATTTCATTTAAACAGGACTCAAAACTTGCTAGGGGTGAAATAGACGAGTTTTGTTGAGAAGACGATAAGATTGCGATTTTAAGTGGGAAGACTCGAAAGTTCTTCTGTTACAATGGCATCAACATGTCTGGGAACATACCCCATTGAAATTGTGAAGAGGTTTAGTAAGATTGATGAATTGGGGCTTAACGTCTCATATTTTCGCAACTATGGCCAATCGAGACGATGAGCGGGTGATGATGAAGATGAAAAAGATGATGATAAAGAATGAATCCACATCTGAATCAAATCCAATGTACGTCACGTGGGTCGTCATACGGGAGTCCAGCAAGGGAGGGCAGGGCCAAGTGGGAGGAGAAATATTCAGTGGGACAGTGGGGGGGGACAGGGACAGGGTCTCCTTCCGTCGCGTCTTACGACTAGCAGAGTCACTCTGGGCCTATTCTACCCCGGGCCGAGACAGGACTCATTTCGTCGCCTCTTACGACTAGCAGAGTCACTCTGGGCCTATTCTTCCCCGGGCCCAGACGGGTTAGGTTAAGTAAGAAAAATGCTGCCCGTATCAAAGTCCCATGAGTCGATTAAAATGTATAATCAGAAGGTGGGAGGGATCGATCTCTGTGATCAAATGAAGGATACATATCGTACATTTTTTGACAAGAAAGCGGTGGACCTTAAAACGGCACTCCACTTCATGAATCTATCTGTTGTGAACCAATGGATGGAGTACAGGGAAGATTGCCGAGCTAACAACGTAGCGAAGAAAAAAAAAAATGGATCTTCTTTCATTTCGTATGGCACTTGGTAAGTGTTAGTCTCAACCCCAAGGCACAATCGCAATGTAAGTGACGCAAGTGATGATGAAGATGAGCTACCGCAGCCAAAGAAAGCTCGCTCACCGGCCATGCCATGCATTGACAAATTGACGTTCGTATTCTTATAAGAATTAAATAAGAAACTCAGATGACCTGAAATTCGTATGGGCCCGGGGAAGAATAGGCCCAGAGTGACTCTGCTAGTCGTAAGAGGCGACAAAAGGAGACCCGTCTCGGCCCGGGGTAGAATAGGCCCAGAGTGACCCTGCTAGTCGTAAGAGGCGACAAAAGGAGACCCTGCCCCTTCTTCCCCACTGTCCCACTGAAGATCTCTCCTCCCACTTGGCCCTGCCCTCCCTTGCTGGACTCCCGTATGACGACCCACGCGACGTACAATGGACCTGATTCGGATGTGGCTTTATTCTTCATCATCATCTTTCTCATCTTCATTATCACCCGCTCATCGTCTCGATTGGCCATAGTTGCGAAAATATGAGACGTTAAGCCCCATTAATCAATCAATCAATCAATCTGAAATTCGTAGGCCTATGGCCAAGGTATGGCCATTTGCCACCGATTGTTAAGTGCAGCCTTAAGTTATAGGTCATTGCTACTTTTGACACATGTAATTAAGTGAAAGTGTCAAATACCCCCTTCCCACCCGTGCAGATGTTTATCTATGATTTGGCCCACCGAACGAGGGCACTTTGGAAATTCTGGTTGCGTCTCTAGCTAAACACGTCGGCAACTTGGTCTAGGCTCCGCTGCACGTTGTTTGCATTGCTTCTATTAACGTAGCAAGAACACGTATGAACATTAGCTAGGCACTTACATGTTGTGCTTGGTACTATTAATATGGTAGAACATGTATAAACATGTGCTGGTAGTTGCGTTGTACTTGGTAATATTAACATGGCAGAACATGTATAAACATGTGCTAGGCACTTGCATGTTGTGCTTGGTAGGCCTACTATTAACATGGCAGAACATGTGTAAACATGTGCTAGGCACTTGCATGTTGTGCTTGGTACTATTAACATGGCAGAACATGTGTAAACATGTGCTGGGCACTTACATGTTGAGCGCTGGTGTTTCTGAGGGAAATGTGTCTGGTCACTGTCTGAAGGTTTAGATTGCTAAAATATCATCTGAATTTGTGTTCGCCCGCGATATTGTTGGGCCGGCGGCTTCTGATGGAAATAGAGAAATAGCTGAGGGAATGAGGACAACAACAAAGAAAAGCTCGACCAGTCACCGCCCTCGAGATAGTTGTAAACAAGTATGTGGTCACTGCAACTTGATAGTTTGTTCCCAACTCAAGGTCCGTAAATCCCCGAACTTCCGCCAGGGGATCAACGGAGCTTGCTCAGCCTCATGATCTAATAGAAATATTGTTAGATCATGGCTTCTTAGGGGGGAGGGTAACGGGAAGGAGAGTGATACAAGAATCTTATTGCCTTGGCAAAGCGTGAGTGATGCAGTAATGTCAATAATAGAGTGGGATGCTGTGGCCAACCAGATCCATGTTACTCCGATCCTAAAATGTATTTCGCCAACCTCGCCGAGCCGATCGGATCCATCTCGTTTTGCGTTCGCAAACTTGATCGAGTTAAAGCCTGTCCGCTCATAGTAGAAACGAAACGTTTAGAGCTATTGACCAATGTTTGTCTAATAGACCGTGAAATAGGGTTTAAAGGACCAACAGGTAACGCGCTGTTGTCATTTCATTGCAATTCTTATTCTTTCAAAGGGTGACATTCTTTCGACTTCCGTTATTATAAAATTGGCAACCGTGTTTTTCTAGTAAATCTTGGTTTACAAGCCGATTATAATGGTTCAATACACAAACATGGCCCATTAGCTCTAAACGTTTCGTTTCTACTATGAGCGGACAGGCTTTAACTCTCGGATCCTTTGAAAGTGATCAGCTCTCTGACCAGGGTTAGTTGGATCCAGACGTAATATTTTGGCACCAATATGAATCAACCTGCTGTAACCTGCTGTAACTGTTAACCTGCTGTAGTTTGGTCGAGGTTCGAAAATGGAGCCTGAGGGAATGAAATTCATTGAGTTTACCGACGAAGAAACTCTTGAAAAAGTGGTGGTGTGTGTCTCAGATACAGAATCGATAAGAATAGAAAGAGGTAACTATAGGCCTTGCCTTTTACATCGGACCCTGGCATCCTCCTTGGTATGTGGTAGCTCTAGCCTCTGTAGGGGCCTATGCATCAAGGTAGATTGGGCCTAGGCTTGCCTTCAAAGTACATTGGCTTAACTGAGGCAAGGGCCTGGTACGTAGGGTCACAGGATGCAATCGTGCAGTCCCTACGCCAGTTAGAATCATAGGTCTACTAAACTTGAGCCTAGGTCCTGGGCCGACTAGGCTCAGTCTGTAGGGTGCAATTATGTAATTAATTAATGGCCCATAGAGCTGGTTAGTCAGTTTTACCGATACTTGTACCCTAAAGCAATAAAGTACCATATTTCTCATGCTTGTCACTTCAAGTTTGTGCCATGTACAAAATGAAGTTCAATGACAAAGCTATGTAGACTGAGGCTTAAAAGTTAAAGACTTTACTTGATCCCTGTAGCAATTGTGCCTGTCCTTGGCAAATAAGTACAATAAATGCTTTCAATTGGTACCTATTTCAGACGTGTTCTATGCTGCCAAGGTTTTAATGAAAATAACTACCACAGTGGAGGGCAGTTGGGCAAGACTAGTACTAGGGCTACATGCTGTCAGAGGTAGGTAGCATACACAAAGCTATGCCTATATTTACCATGGTTTTACTGTGGATACCTAGTACATCAACCTCTGCTATTTTTACTAAAATAAAATATGTACTTTCTGATAACCAGCCAATATACACTGTGCCATATTTCAATGAGTTTAGATCATACAATAATAATGTAGGCCTACATAATCATATCATAAGGAAGGTCAAGTAATAATTTCAATGTAAATCATTTAAATAAAGCTGCAACACAAAAATCCATATTTTATGCAGGATTAAGAATATTTGACCATTTGCCCAGACATACAAAAATATAAAAAAAAAACTTGTCAAGATTTATTTCATAAGCTATAAAATATGTATTTGAACATCAATTGTACAATTAGAAATAATAATTGATAGTAAAAATAATTTGTAAGTATATTATGTACATTTAACTGATAGTAATAATAAGATAGTAGTGTAAGTGTTTGTATGTATGTATGTATGTATGTATGTATGTATGTATGTATGTATGTATGTATGTATGTATGTATGTATGTATGTATGTATGTATGTATGTATGTATGTATGTATGTATGTATGTATGTATGTATGTATGTATGTATGTATGTATGTATGTATGTATGCATGTATGTATGTATGACAAAAATAGCTGGCGAAGTTAAATAAACACAATCTTATCTTATCTCATTTCAAGATGTGTTTTGTCAACTGAAATTTAAATGGATGGATTTCCTTATTATGCAAGTGTTTTTTCTCTATTAATATTATGCTTATGCCTATGTCTAACCCTTACCTACCTTTTGTTTTTGTTCTAAGATACTATCACATGTGATTTTATTTTTTTCAATACTACCTAGAGCTAGAATATATTAGTATGAATATTTTACATCCTCTTCGGAGTTGTGCATATCTGTACCATGTACATTGTACATGATCAAATTGAAATCAAATTGAAATTGTAATTTTAAATTTAAATTTAGGGCAGGTTTTCGTTATATTTATGTTTTTCCCTATATTTCACCTGGCTGCAAACAATAGGCCCAGAGTGACTCTGCTAGTCGTAAGAGGCGACAAAAGGAGACCCGTCTCGGCCCGGGGTAGAATAGGCCCAGAGTGACTCTGCTAGTCGCAAGAGGCGACAAAAGGAGACCCTGTCCCTTTCCCCCCCACTGTCCCAATGAATATTTCTCCTCCCACTTGGCCTTGCCCTCCCTTGCTGGACTCCCGTATGACGATCCACGCGACGTACAATGGATCTGATTCGGATGTGGCTTTATTCTTCATCATCATCTTTCTCATCTTCATTATCACCCGCTCATCGTCTCGATTAGCCATTGTTGCACAAATATGAGACGTTAAGCCCCATTAATCAATCAATCAGTGGTAATTATTTAAAAATGCTACCCAATGATGTGCTAGACACCTTCTATCCAACAAAGATGTATTCAATGTCGATAGAGTATATTAGTGTGACGTCACGTTTCTCCTGTCAACCAATGACGAACCGTATATTTGTGACTCTAAACAATCATGACAGTCGACAGTTGACAGATAGTTTTGTTTTCGCAAACACAGTAGCGAGGGTTATTCGTTCAGATATTTCGTTTTCCTTAACACGAAACAGTGAAAAAGAAGTTGATTTAATTGATTAGTCAAGTATTGTAATGATACAATTACTACTTTAAATAATAACTACGTTTCAGAAAGTTGTTTGGAGTCAGCTAAGCTCCTCCGCCATTTAATCTGACGTCATCACTAATACAGTCTTTAGGTACAAGAATCTGGACACAAATTTATTATGTAATTTGTGTAGATAAAATACAAAGCATTTAGAGGCGATATTATGAACCGCTAATAACTATTTTTCAGCTCAATTCAAAGCCTCTGATTGGTGGTTGCCATTTTGCAAACTTATTCAGGTGAATAAATATTTAGTAGACTTCAGTAGGCTTTTAAAGTTCCTTATTTATACCGTATTAGATTTATTTATTTCGAGAATGATACTGAACCGTTGTAGATTGGAGCATGTGCCACATTGAACCACTGTGAATAATGCAAAAAACAGTTCTGAAAATTTTACTAAAGAAGCCTAAATTATATTCATCATCTGTCATATTCTCAAACAACATTATACTAACCATAAAAAAACTGTATATCAAATCTTTAATGAAATATGTCCATCATATCAAAAATGACAACATATCACATAACTTTAATCAAGAAACAGAAATAACAAAAATCTAAAGATCTAACACAAAGAAATGCTCTGTATTTGGGCCTACACATTTACAACAAACTACCCACGCCATAGGCGTGCGCAGAGATTGATCAATGGGAGGGCACAATAAATTCCCAATGAAAGTACTTCATGGTGGCGCCAGTGGGGGGGGGGGGGGGGGGGGGGGAAATGCCCCCCACAAAAAGCTCCGCAGGAGATTTTTTAAAGACATGCATTTTTAAACGTGTTTTTAAGCGTATTAGGAGGAGTACAGGTTGTCTGTTCAATGGGTTAATTTCACACAGTTATTTGTGGATATCATTGTTACAAAGTGAAGGAAGTGGTCAGTCCCACAGCCAAAATCTTGGCGGTAGGGCAACAGTTGATGTTGAGGCCGGTCAGCTGATTCCAACGTCATTCCAATCTAGGACTTCAGGTAAGATTAGAACCATTATGTCAGGCGTCAGCATTTTTGTCGCCCATTACGACTTTCCCGGGTCAAACGGGCAAGGCAGTTGGAGCAACAGTGACAGTTTGAGGCATATATTTAATTTGAGGAAGGTGCTCCTCTTCTCGTCTTTTACGATCGGCAGGCGTATACGGTATACCCTGGGCCAAATTCTATTAAAAAAAAGCTCACCTATGGGGGGCCGCTGCCCCCCCTTGCCCCCCCCCCCCTGCGCACGCCTATATGACCCACGCAAATAACAAACCAAACTTATTCTTCTACATTTCAACAGTTACTTAAAAAATGGCTTATTACAACACCAGGCGACAGTATAGAAAACATCATTAATCTAATTCAAAAATTAAAAATCGCACTTACTACTTCTACCAATATTATAGGCAATAATAGAACCGTTTAGACACAAAAGCCTCACATGACCTTGCAGCAACAACTACACATTCAACAGAATATGGCAATCATACTCATTCCATACAAATGGTCGACTCCACTATCATCATCAGCAGAAACTGTTTTGCTCTGGTTTTTGTTTTGTTTGTTTTTATCTTCTTTTATCTATTCTTATTTTTGATGTTGCTATTTATGCACCAGTTTATCTCTTACAAATAAATATAATTGGTTAAAGATGTCTTAGGCCCGGTATTACAACGCCCGGCTAAATATTTAGCCCACCACTTACTTGTTTTCTCCATGGCAACCACCAATCCTAAGTGTGGTTTCATAGGAAAAAAATAAGTTAGCCCAGTGCTAAACGTTTAGCCGGGCGTTATAATACCGGGCCTTTAGATATATATAAATACATATAATAATTAATAAGGAATATATGTTATTCTGAATACTAAGAGATATCACAACACAACATATTACACCGTATTGCTCCACCTAAGAATAAGATAGATAGATAGATAGATAGATAGATAGGTCTTTCTGTGTTCACAAGACTCAATTCCAAAAATAGCCATGTGGCCGTGTTTTGATTCGGACAAACATTGAATATGCACGAATCAAAGAAAGATACAACAATGGAGTCAGTGGCGCGCAGAACCCTTAAATTAGACAGGAGCAAGCAATCCCTGTATGACCGACCCACCCAACCCACCCAGCGATCCATCCACTATTTGGATTACTTCAATCCATGGTTGCCGCCAGAATATTTTCGGGGGGGTGGGGGGGGGGGGGGGGGGGGCAAGTGAAATAACATTTTCGATTTGGATGAAAGAGGGGCGGGGCGCAAGCCTCCAAATTTGCCCCGCAGGGCGTTTTTTTGATTTTCAACACCTTAACCGATTTTGCGATTTTAAAATAGGTTCTGGATGAAATAAGTTTAACCATGTACTTTGTCAAAACAGGGTTTTATTTTGATTTAGGTACTAGTTTTAAAATTGTATAAATCAATTAAAAAACATACTGTACGCCATGGAAATCATCAAAACGTGGAACAATATTGTTTGGGATAATATGAATGATAACCGGCCCGTCCGGCCGTGAACGAAACGTAAAATGAAAAAGCAGTCATGCAGCGAGCATGCGACGAGCGGTGCGAGCGGCCGGGGTGGCGTATAGTCATATTGCCCAAGTCAGTCAGTAGGGCTTTGATTTATATCTGCAAATAGCTATACTTATCGGATCGCGTTGAAATTAACATATTCGTGATGGGAATATATATTGACCATAGAATGTAAATTATTCGTTGTTTTTATTTTTATTTACATACTTTATATTAAATGGCGCATATAGCGCGTATCGAATAGCCAATTAAATTGTTAAATTCCTGAAAGCCAGCCCCCCCCCCCCCTTTGCGGCGCCCATGTCAATGACTAGCCGTGCTGCTTATTATACATGATCTGGTGACAAGGCTTTAACCGTTTTGGTTGTGTCAAAATGTGCCTTTGTGTATAACAAATGTATTTCGTGTTCTCATTTCCATGCATACTTTGGATGAAGAGCGGGTTACAAATTTAAGATCACACTATGTTAAGTTTGGTGCTACCAACTGCTACTACTAAGCACTAAGCACTAAGCATGGCAATTAACATCTCATAAATAAATAAAGAGCTGAAAAAGTGCAAAATTTAAACTCAGCGAAACAACGTCGGGACATCGTTGGTGCTCTACCCCCACTACCCCCAACCACTGCGCAATGGCAATACACTGGTATGCACTAGACTGACTAACGAATTGAATCGTTAAATATTACGTTGTCTTCACATCACAGTCCTGTTGTTGATATTTTATATTCGTTAAATACAGCCACACGTATGTTCAAATTATTATTGTCACCACCAAAGAAATAACGTGGATTAGAAAGAGTTCTTTCCACTCTTAACAATTTTAACACAGGTGGGTGGGTGGGTCGGTCCCCTCAAGGGACCCACCCACCACCCCTTTGGATCAGGAGCAATTGCTCCTGGCCCATTATGGTCAGCGCGCCACTGAATGGAGTTGCCTAGCTTGTCGTGACTTGATAACCTGTGACATGTATACAGGCTATTTAGGGTACAGTACCGACTCTGTGCAGGGTCATTAACTGTGGATTAGATTGGAGTATAGACTAGTTATGTAGGATCTAGTAGGATGGAGTTGCCTAGCAACACATTGTTTGTACGCCTGTGATGTCACAACCCTCTCAATTGAGTCTTGTGCTACTACATATTATATTTTGTACCCGATCTTTACTTTTATAACCACTATTATCTTTCTGTTTAAACCATTTTAACTATAACCAACATAGAGTCAGGCTTGTAGTTTATTGTAACATTGTTGTAATATAGTATAGTTTATCCAAACGTATAGTTAGTATAGTTTAAGTTTAGTTAAAGTTTACCATACTAGGTACTAACATACCGGTACCTACTTATCTTTTTTATTAGTTATTATTGAATAGTTATTACATTATGTTATTATGTTATTTTTTCTAACTACAGTATTTAGTATATACTTTTTAAAAGACTGCTCTTTATCTTATTACAATCACCATTACATCTTATCCATCACTTTTTATCTATTGTTAGACTAATTGTAATTCCTATTTATTACTATTAGCCTACATTATCCATTACTACTTAAAACTTTTAATTATTGCATTATCCTATATAACTTATTTTATATTGTACTTTCTGATCAGTTTACACCTCACCATCACCACTAATTGTCATCTTTAGCCCACACACAGGTTACATATAACCTATGTGGGCTTCTCACACTATGTACTACAATATATATTATTATATACATCTGTAAGCCATACTATGTAAATTGTATATTGTGAGAATAAAATACTTTGAAATTGAAATTGTATTGGATTTAATTACATGTATTGTATGAGTTTAAGGGCCTATCTTATAATCTCCTAATAAGAAAGTTATTTGTAGCAATTAAGCTATTTGGAGGATTTCAAGGGTTTTGATTGGTGGTTGCCATAGAGAAAACAAGCTATTTGACGAATAAGTAGTTTTTGGGACGACTTTGTAGGTCATAACGTAACAAATGATGGTGATCATAATGTAAAGCAGACACTCACGCCCATGTTTATACAATATCGATCTAACTAATTCTGCGCTATGCATTGAGATTGTACACCATATTGTAATAAATAAATAAATAAATACAAACAAATTATTATGTGTTGTTTTTAGCAATTTCTGATTAATAAAGTGGGGGTCTGAGGGGACGACAGCCCCACAAGAAAAAAAAATAAGTTCGTTATGTTTAGGGGTAGGGTATTCACATGGACCGCTGTGTTCCACTTTTACACTGATGGTCGCCAGCCCAAGAAATAATATTGAATAGGCCGCGTTTTAACTTACCACTTGTTGAATATACTAATTATCAAGAGGGCTGTGAAGAGAAATGAAAAATACAGTTTAGCCAACTTTAAAAGAAATTATATACATTTTAATAATATTTTATACGAAAGATGTTCGACGTGTGCGTTAAATAGCCTACAATACAAGTGTACATGTATAATATAATTATTAATGATTGAATAATTATTTAATGCCGGTATATTCGACAAATCGGTATTTGGGTACGTTTCATTTTAGAAAGTTACTTAGACTGGACGGCTGTTCTCCCCTTTGTTCTCCCGCACCCCTACCGACGCTTGAAATTGAGGTTAAGCTGTGAGACCAACGAATAGGCCTACGTTGCGTAGGCCTAGACGAATAGAAAGGGTAGTTTGTGGGGTAGGCCTAGGCCTATACACCACCGGTTATCCACATTAAGCGATTTATAAGGTATTTGTAATCACCATGTTTCTTTGTTTTGTATGTGTTATGACTGGGAAATAACTGAAGTTGTGTCTTGAAACCACATGGCCCTAGGCCTAGGCCTAGGCAACCTAGGTCCTAGGCCTAGGCCTAGCGCCTAGGCCTACTATGAGCCAGGACCAGAAGCGAGGCCTAGCCTTGCCTAGGCTAGGGCCTAGGCCTAGGCATGGGATTTCAAACCTAATGGCCTAGGCCTAGGCCTAGCCTAGCCTAGGCTAGGCGTAGACTGACGCCAGTGGTTCCCAACCTTTTTTGACTCGAGGCACCCGAAGCCTACATTAAGCAGACACGTGGAACCCCCCCCATTTACGTATTTACCGTGCATTTACGAACGTGTGAAAGAACGCCAGGTATCTGCTGATTTTCTTTCAATTGGCGCGATTGAAAGGAGCCAGTAATCAATGACCCGAGATCGGTATGCGAATACTTTCGTTGGGTCTAGTATAGGCCCTAGCCTAGGCGTATGCCTAGGACGTGTCTGAATAGCCTACCATTCTTGATTTCATTCTTGTTCTTATTCTTATTCTTAGGACGTGTCCGAATTGAAAAAAACGTTAGTTCCAAAGTTCTTGTCTTTTTAAGCTGAGCCTGGCGTTTTGTGGGTTCAAAGAAACTAGGATGTCGCCTGCTCTATTGTAAACCCTTCTAATTTGGCAGGTAGGATGGGCCTCCTCGGAACACCGAAGTACAATCACATCCAATGGGCAATACATACTGGTCCGCTGCTATTAGTGAACCAACAGTATAGTATCGTTACTTGCATGACGATATTACGTACGATAGTGTTGTACCTTGCAAAGAAATACATTGCTATAAACTAAAATCATAATGCACGGGGCTTACCTTTATAAAATATTAATTAAGTGAATGAAGTAGAAGCATCAAGTGGGAGAGCCACACGTCGTTATCGTCTGTTAAGGTGCGTTCACAATCTTTACTAGTACTATGGTTTAATGATTAAGACCAAGACAAACCTAAGTCACAGCCAATCAGAGCGCAGTATTCTCCCTCCTAGCCAATGAAAGAAGCCTGTGGCTTAGTCTTAATCACTAAACCATAGTACTAGTAAAGATTGTGAATGCACCTTTAACGACATTTTTACAAGAAAATGCTCCCGTAAAATTGTGTTTTTGAAGACATAATCCGACGAATGTACTTTTGTCTTTCGCGTCTCGAATTATTTGTTTATGCCTACGTCGAAATTATCAAATTCTTGTCAGTTGTCACTTTCGTAAAATGCAGACGGAGGAACTATAAACGTTTATTTCTTCAATATTATGTACACGTATATACACGTCCTATCCCCAGTTCGGATACGGTGCACATGCTGAGGTAGCGTGCACAACAAGTTGCTGTTTAGTTTTGATCTTCTCAAATGAGCATATTTAATATAGCCTACTAACTCCATATGTGTTCTTTATGCATTTTTTTATATCTGCTCCCTATGTCCAACAATGAAGTCGGGTAGGGGATAGGAAATTAATCCCATCATATTCTGGCCCCTAGGTACATCGAAGCTGGCTGGCCATGCCTGACGCTTCCCTCATGTTAAAAAAAAAAAATAATACGGGGGTAGATTCACCTTAACAACACACTTTAAAATTTATCACAGACAGGGAATGCTAAGTGGTTGATCATAAAATTCATTTACAGAGTAATAGCAATGTGACAGCAACAATTGTTTTAAGGTTTGCTTGAATTTTTTAATGTCCTTTATATCCTTAAAACTAGGATGAAGATTATTATACAATCTTATCCCACTCTCAGCCAGACCTTTTTGCCTTCTTGTTAAATTACACTGGGTAACCCTCAGCTGACCTTTATTTCTAGTGTTTATGTTGTGTACATTCGAGTTTTTAGTAAACAGACCACTGTGACTGTGTATAAAAGTGATAACTTCATATAGGCCTATGTACACACCAACCCTCGAAAATTCCACTCGCCAGCTCGCCATTGGCAAGTGAAAAAATGTTAATGGCGAGTGGCTCTCACTCGCACCATTAGCAAAACTTCAAATGTCCCGCCCGCTGTACCATGCGCCAGGCCTCCGCGCAGTTACAGATGTCCGCGAGCTCCCAACTTCTACCGAAATAATTTGTGTTGTGGGTGATCGGTCTTTGGTTATTATGTGCTGTTAACGGTGTTTGGGGGGGGGGGAGGGGGTTGGTTCGGGGCAACACGAAGCTGTGGCGCCTGTGACCTTCATAGACCCGAACAAAGCCGACAGGCGACGAGGCTCTGGAACACGTGGGACGTGGGATGTAACTGACGATAAAATCTCCAGCATTGAAGGAACAATGCCTAAGTATACGTCAAAACGAGTTCGTAATGAAAAATGACAATATGTATAATAATTGAAATTAGTGAAACACAAAACAACCGTTTACTTGTCTACGCGATCTTTTTTTCTGCCACTTACTAGGTTGAATGAATAGAAAGAACTAAATGGAAAACACAGCGAGCGGGTGGCTTACCGTGGCTACAAAATATAGCGCTGTCTCAGTCCCTCTGTGGCTCATAGACATTTGCGCGCTCTCTCACTGCTTCACTCGCTGGTCAGTTCACCTAACCCCGACTGCCGGCGACTAGTCTATGCAGGATCGAGGCGGTCTGAGGTTCCGTCGAGCTGTGATCGTGTAATTCCGCATTTTAACTGTTGGAGGTTTAGCTGTAGGCCTAATTTGAAAATCTACAATTTGTAGTACATTTTCGTGATTTGATAGAGAGCGGCATTCTATTGATATTTTAAACCCCATAGTCCTTCTCAAAGCTTTACTACCCTGAACACTGTGACGACCCTTTTCTGCCTATCTAGCCACTTGCGAACACAATAGCAAACATGATGTTTTAGAGTGCTTTCTGTGGGTTACCCTCTATACCAACTCACGAAGCAAACTTATGAAACACCATGAATAGACAAGTGTTAGTACGAATCACCGTTCGCTTCACACTCTGTAGTGCCTCTAAAACGCCATTTAAATATCACCAGAAAAAAATTTTGCCTGCGGCGCTTTTTTTGGGGGGGGGGGGCCTTGCCCCCCCTCCACCCCCCCGCGGTTCGAAGGCGAGTGGCCAGTCATTGTTGGCGAGTGCACCTAACCACGAATTTTCGAGGGTTGGTACACACAGGGCATGGGAAGAATTTTGAGTGATTTAAAAAATGGTTTACAACTATCTCTGAAACCTGTTTTTGCAACTATCCTCACTGCTTTTTTTTGGAGAAGAAATACTTTTTTAGCATCAGTACTATTTCCCCACATAGGCTACCAATCCCATAGGACATAATGGAGTGAAAATAGGCAAAGTATACTGCCTTGTTGGTATCGCACCTTACTAGGTTGCTAAGACGTCTCAATGCAAAGCAAGCACTCGTTAATTTAGGAAGTAAGTTTTAAATATGGATTTTCCAATTTAAGTTGTTGTCTAAGCACAGGCCTTAAAAGTTAGCAGCCATATCAAACTCCACAGGTTTGCCATTGCAGTAATTTGTCATTGCTGGTGATTTGTTATTTCCTACCTGGAAATTAATTATTTTAGTTTTATCTGAATTAAGGTCAATTAATTGAAGTCACGTCGCGTGCGAGTATTCGGACAGTACTAGTGACGGATGATTGATGGCATAAAATCAAGAATGAGAATAAGAATGAACGTTGTTTTGGTACTATTCGGACACGTCCCTAGTAGGCCTACGCGTTACGCAAGTATGCATACAGACAGGGATAATGAAACTCATAATTTACAACAGCGCATACTGCTAGCCTACTACCTAGGCTATCTATAGGCTACTACTAAAGTTGTTCACCACAAATTTTAAATTTACCCATAATGTTTTGTTGATGAAGAACATCAGTCATATTTCTCATCTCACGCAGGGTTTGGGGGGGGGGGGAGGGGGCACTAAAACTGGTTAAACGTGAATTTGAAGGTTAAAGCCATTATAAATGTATTTGCCCACCCCTTGTAGGCAGCTTTAATAGAGAGCCCATTATTTGCCCGAGTCCCAGAACTAGGCCCCAGGCTGCACCCCATCGACTTTTAGTCATCACTAGGCCCTACAGTGTTATGTGTGTTAGAAAACAGATGGTTTGCAGATACCGTACTACGTTTACCATGCGAGCCGAGTCAGTACTACCCAGTAGGTAACCTAACTTGATTATCAGTCCCTGTTTGATATCTGTTTATCACAGATTTCGACATCATACTAAATAAACCAAATGGGCATCAATACCAAAGATGGGTATCGATAATCGAAGGACAATTATCATTATTGATCAATAATATCAAGAAAAAAAATTTAGAAAAGAAATAAACGGGAACGAATAAACGGACAGGGGAAATGGAATTGACGTTACATGACGCGCTGATACGCACACACATGACCCGTCTCGGCCCGGGGTAGAATAGGCCCAGAGTGACTGCTAGTCGTAAAAGGCGACAAAAGGAGACCCTGTCCCTTTCCCCCCACTGTCCCACTGAATATTTCTCCTCCCACTTGGCCCTGCCCTCCCTTGCTGGACTCTCGCATGACGACCCACGTGACGTACAATGGATCTGATTCGGATGTGGCTTTATTCTTCATCATCATCTTTCTCATCTTCATTATCACCCGCTCATCGTCTCGATTAGCCATAGTTGCATAAATATGAGACGTTAAGCGCCATTAATCAATCAATCTGATAAGCACACACTACTCCAGTGCGCCATTTCCATCCCCGTTGTAGGCGTACCGATTCTCGCTAGCGCACAGAGACGGAGCGATTTCGAAGCTATATTTAAATGTATTGTAATCAATAATTTCGTTAGGCCTACTTAAATTAATATCCATCCATAACATAAATATTTTTCAATATATCGAATATCGATCGATAAAATCGATGTTTGCCCATCCTTACTAAATATTACACGTCAGGTTCGTACCAATAAAAGTAGGCATGGATCACCGCTTGCTAAACGTACCCACGCTCTTTCATTAGATCAATAAAATATTATATTTCCACTTCGCTCCACATTCAGGTTCACTTTTTCTAGTTATCTTTGAGTTTGACAACTTCGTAATGAAGTAGGAAACAACACAACAGTAATACATATAGTAGTAGTAGACTTTATTTTAGCAAGAGCTATTTTCACACGTATAATAATAGTACAAATTACAGTATCACCACAAGTACAACAACAACAAAAACATATAACAGTACATTACAGTAGCACCACAGCTTATACATGAGGCAGTGAATTTGATAACAAAGATGGTTGTGAAAAAGTGTTGAACTCAGTTGGAGATGGCTTGCGTTAACCACACAATTTGAGATCGTACAGTTGGTGCTGGCTCGGACATTTCGTCGAGCTGAACTCTGTTTGTACCTAGGCTACGTGTTTGTCAGAGAAAAATCATGTATGAGCCCAGTTAGTATACGTACCAAATCGTAGGGACTCGGCTCGCATGGTAAATTATTATTATTAAGCCTTTATTCACAACAGAAAACTACATCTCCACCAGTGCAAATATAATAATTGGACATCACATATTTTAACATATCATAAAAAAACAACAGAAACAGAAACATAAACGTAAACATTACACAATGAGAGAGACCCATGACCACTGTCTACTATTATCAGGTCTTGCAACGCCTTATGCCTGCCGGCGTCTTTTGTGAAACCAATAGTGTTGGAAGTAGTGATGACACCGAGTCCAAAAATTTTGTACCAGCAGGGCGATTCTCTAAGATGCGCGGTAAATTTAACCTTAACGACACTTGTACTAAACTTACCACACGATAAGCTACCGCGCGATTCCCAACTACCATTTCATAACGTTCGATAACCGTATCGAAAGGACGTAGCCGTTGCAGCAGAGCAGCGCCTGTTATATATTAGTTTGTGGATGTTTTCGAGATGGCTGTGTACACTATAGAAAGTTAACCAATCACAACGAGTGAATAAATGGAACGTTTGCCATTGGGTGCGTTTGATTTCCGGACACCTTCTGCACTTTCTTCACTTATTGCAGCATTAGGGTTCGTTTGATTTACCGGCACCTTTTGTACTTCATGCCATGTATCCCATGAAATAACATGGAGTGAGTGCAAAGAGTATAAAGGGTGTAGCAAATCAAACGAACCTAGTGTTTGAACTTAGAAGTAGGCCTAGGGTTCTAGGCCTACCCTACGTGCCGTGACGGCACGGCCAAACTAGGAAAGTAGGGTTATGATACAAAATTACTTCTAGACTTTTGTTACATAACTACAAATTATATTTCCTTACTCACACACATATTTTTAAATATAAATATCGTATATTTGTACCGATACACACAACAAATTTCTATAATCAATTAGTTCAAATGCTGAAGTGAACATGAGACGGCTTGAAAAGTCCGCCATGTTTTCTTATCGCACGTCTAAAGGCAGGGTTTTGGAGCGCGCTACTTTTAACGTAGGTGGTAACGATCTTTGTCGATAAAACACGGTAGAGAATCGCTAACTCAATGCGGTAAGGCTCGTAACGTCGAAAACGGGCGTTCAGTTTACCATGGACCTTAGAGAATCGCCCTGCTGTTCCGGGAAAAAGTTGGTACTAGTAATCTTAATTTTTTCATTTTTTTTTTTTTTAAAGTTACAATTTACAATCAGCAGGTCAAAAGTGCCCTTTAATATAATTCTTCAAAGTTGAAACAATGCGTGTGTCCTTGAACACGCGTGGCCTATTGTGCGATCTGCTAATGGGATGGGCCTAGTATAGCTGACTGTGAGTGAGAAAAGAAAAATGTGCTGATACGTAGCCTAGTTAACACCCAAAAAAAAATGCAATTATTATTATCAAATCAAATAAATCAATTATTTATTTATTACAAATTTTAAATAACTTTTTGTTGAAACAAAAATAGCATTGTTGTAGCATTAACAAAGGATGAATTAGCCCTTTTAGCACTTGAGGCACTCATGTTGTCGGTCTAAACTCAAAATAAATCCAAATGAAATCAACACCACTTGAATGTCGTGTGTCGGCTGCCGACCTGCTAGTGCCTGTGCTTATTACGTGACAGCAGAGCGCGCGCGGACTCGCCGCTACACCATCCCTTTCTCATAAGTAGTTCACATATTTCGAAAAAAAAAAACGGTGTTAAAAGTCGGAACCGGTTTGGAACCAGTTCCCGGGTACCCGATGTCATCACTAGTTGGAAGTTTCCCTAGATACAGGACTGATAGCGCCACTCGCATGTGGCCCAAATTGTAGATCAGACAAGTCACTACTTTACCAATCTTCATGAGAGTGGGCCGAATTGTAGAGAAATAGCATTTGGTGTAGGCCTACATAGTGGGGAATGTAGACGTAGCCTAGCAAAACAGTTTCGTTTAATTGGTGTAGGGTTTTATGAATTGAATGGTATAATAACATGTTTTTAGGTATATAGTGGCTTTTAGACCTATACCATTGAGTTTGTTAGTGTAGGGTAGAGACCCAGCGGCCATTGGCGGCTCTCTACCAATAAATTTCCCGTGGGCTCTAGTAGTGCGAGCGCGTACCGCTAGAAAGCGCTACATGTACTCACTGATGTCAGCGTTCCTGTGGAAAGAAAGGGATACTACGTAGTACGCGCAGATGCGAAGTCGGTAAGGTAGTAGTATCCAGATGGCGGTGGATATTGTTATTAAAGCATTATCATTAGTTCTGATAAACATGTCAAACGGGCACGAAGTTAACAATAAGTAAGTGTATACATACTTTATTACAACACATTATAAGGTTTTATACATTATATAGACTAGGCTGTAGTACTACGTTACTAATGTAGGCCTATTAATGTAGGCCTAGGCTTATTGTAGCCTAGTAATGGCCTAGACTAAAAGAGTTGGGCCTAGACCTAGGCTCGGACTACACCACGTGATCTTCTGACGTCGCATCTGCGAGTACTACGTAGTATCCCTTTCTTTCCACAGGAACGCTGACATCAGTGGGTACATGTAGCGCTTTCTAGCGGTACGCGCTCGCACTACTAGAGTCCACGGGAAATTTATTGGTAGAGAGCCGCCAATAGCCGCTGGGTCTCTACCCTACACTAACAAACTCAATGCCTATACTGTTGATGTGTAGGTATTTTATATTGATATACTAGCGTATTTGAAATGAAAGTGGTCAGTCAGATCTAACGTCATAACTCATAACCTACAAAACAAGACAAAAAAAGCAGTTTTACATGTGGGACCTTTATTAGCGAAACCTTTTAGTGGCAACTGCCATACCCACAGGTGCAAAACATTTCCCTCAATTAGATACAATGGTTGGCATGAACCCGTGCTCTAGGGAGCGAGCGAACGAGCCCCTGGCGCACTATATCGTAGTCTTTGCGCACTAAACCGGGCCACTGCATGCTAACGCAATCTGTTGGTAACGGCGGAACTGCCAACACTTTGAGCTTCAGCTTTTTCGCCTTGTTGCAAGACCTGATAATAGTAAACCGTGCCCGTCTTCTATGAGATAGGCCCCTAATTTTTTAAAACAGTTATGTTAAATCATTTGTTCTCTACCATAGATATTTCTAGTTTTGCTGTTCTATAACGTTGCATTTATTGTTTCACAGGACGTGACAAATGAATCGGACACTCTGAGCCCTCGTTACAATGTGGCTGGCCTCGCTGGAGTTCGGGGCATGCGGGCAAGTACAGACAATGATAACGTTGCTACGCCGTCTCGACACCGTCCTGTGATTGGTCAGAGCTCTCGTTACAACCCGGCTGGCCTTGCTGGAGCTCGAGGCTTGCGGGCAAGTACAGATAACGACAATGTTGTTACGCCATCTCGACGCTCTCCTGAGAAAGGTAGGCTACCAGATGTAGGCTGATCCTAAATGTAGACCAACCCCTCACTTCAAGGGCTATGCACAATTGGCATAGCACAAACATAACACAACGCAAGCGCAACGTAACTCCTACGCTAAGGATGGGCAAAAACGTGTATTTCAGTAAACGTGTAACCTCTCTCTGTGAAAGGCGTGTACACTAGGGCTGAGAGAAAACAGTTAATAAATTGTTTATTTTTTTAAAACGCTTATTTTTCTGAATTTTTCGCGTTTAAATGTTAAAGCGTAACACCCCTCCTGTTCACAAAATGATATATGATAAAATGAGTTATAAAGTTCGCGAAAAAACATAAACACGGTTGATTTATTTTATAATACAGTAAATTCTCGATGCATCGTTTTTGAGGGGAGAAGGGATAAAAAACAATGAATCCGGGAAAACGGTGAATAAGGGAAATACCAAAAAACCTCAAAAAATGCATTACAGTGGAACGTCATTTATACGTTTTTGATAGTAGTCAATTTAAAAAACGCATAAATGAAAAAACGTGCAAAAGAACAACAAAAAAAATCAAATAGGCCTATTATTGCATCGGCAACGACATAGTAATAGAGAATGCGCCGAAAAGTTGGTCAAATACATTATTTACTTACGTTTTTGCGGGTAGGGAGGAGGAGGGGGGGGGGGGAGGCGAGGCGAGGCGTCGCGCCAACTCCCGGCCGGCGCTCACGTAGCAATCCAAGCTGCTGTTGAGTGACATATGACAGGCATTGTGGCCATCAGCTTCCCGCCTCCGGACGGGTAAGTGTTTACAAGTAAAGAGTGGCAGGAAAATCAAGGATTTAAATAAGATAAACAATGATGCAGCGTTTCGATAATTTAATATTAAACTTGTCGATTTAAAAGCAAACAAAACGTCAGTATTACATATAGGCAAAATATTAACATTAAAACTTTTTAAATAATAGAATAATTTTATGCTAGGCCTATAGGAATAAATTAATGCTGTACAACGGGAACGGAGCCCACAATCGCGTTCTCGATCCCGAGTCAAAGGTACATCTGCACTTCGTCAGTTGTCACGTCGTTACGAGTGAATAGGGTGGGGATGCGACGATCCCGTTAGGACTAGGTTGGGGCTATCTGGCGCCGCAGGCGGCAGGCAGAGGCGTGGCAAAATGGCTCGCAGTACACACGGGGAACGAAAAAGAGTGAATCCACAATTAAAAATAGAATTACAGTAAAACCCCTATCGATCGTTTTCCATGGTAGAGTACAAAAAAACGATGGATCGAGGAAAACGGTCATAACGGGAAATTCAATAAAACGATGTAATAAGCCTAGTTAGGTATATAAAAATAAAAAAAAATTCAAAAAAGGATTTTTCTAGGGTTTTTCATTTGAAATAATTAGTCACACAAGAATATACCAATTTAGTTATTTAATGGTGTTAATAAGTAAGTTAAATATGCACAATGAAGTTAAAATATGTAGGTGAAGTAAGTTAATTCAGACGGCTAAGCCTACTGTACGTTGTACTGTAGGCAACTATAAGCTACAGCTGGCCGCCACATTCGCGATGTGTCAGGCCCGCCTACTCTGCCACTTGGGCACACAGTGCAGACGACAGTGGAGGCCACGCCCTCCAACAGCTGGAGAAGTTGAGAAAGCTAACAAATCACTCTACGCACAGATAACTTATCTCCACGAGTCCACGGTTCGACGCACTCGACTTCATGCCTCAACTCAATAAAACAAAAATACAATCTCTTAGAAAACACGACACTAGAACATCGCAATATTATTAGCAAAACACTCGTGCGTAAATGAAACACACTGCCATTTTAACTAAACACGGTCGGTGAACTTGGAAAGACTGAACTGGACTGAACAAACAAAGCCTGCAGCAACAGGTTGAAAGTGGAGGGAGGGGGTTGGCTAGCTGTTGTGAAGGCTCGAGCATTGTACAAACACAATGACTCAACGATGCGACGATGCTTGGGCGCGCTCCGGAATGTGGAAGGGGGGGGGGAGGAACCGGTCTATTCATTGGCGGTCTATTTATAGCCAGTCCGCTGTTGCCAGTTCAGTAGCGGGTGGAAGGAGATATCAGTGGTGGAACAGCACAGGCCACACATACTCGCTCGGTTGGTCGAAAACGATCCATTAGTGTAAATTGAACATTGAGAATGGCAACATTTTGAACGATACAGCGAGGAAAACGATCGATTGAGGAACGGTGGATGCGGGAAAATTTAACATTGTTTAAATGGGACTTTTACAAAAACTTTTTAAATATAGCGATCATGGCGGGAAAACGACCGATGCGGGAACGATCCATCGGGGTTTTACTGTAGTACAAGTTAATTTCACTCAATATTTTAGATGTTAGATTTTAGCAAAGTAGTCCATTATCTTCTTTTGTTTTGCCTCACGCGAGTGGATGTCGTACAACGCATTGTCCACGTTAGTGCAGCTTGTTTGTACGGTCTGGCTGAGGACGTGCGATTGCATGTAGCGCTGTACAATTTCCCATGCAGCGACAGCCTCACTGAACTTGGGCACTGGCATGGGCAGAGGTAGGGGTCCTTCTTCTTCCTCGTCATCACTGGGCGTAGCGTCAGACGATCCCTCACGAGCCTGGGCCACTAGCTCATCGATTGTCAAGATGTCACTTGTAATGACGTCTTCATCGAAGTTGATGTAGTCGCTGGGTACACCCTGGCCATTCAATCTTGCCCAATCATCTAGGTCGATTGCAGTTTCTCGTTCAACTTCAACTGGGGGAGAATCAACGTCCTCAATTTCGTACGACGCGTCGTAAAACTCGAAGCCTGCCTTGGCGAAGCATCGGCTTATTGTGTGGGGGGTGACCTTGCTCCATCCGGCGGCAACAAAGTGCATTGCCTGTTCAGAATGAATTGGCACCATTAGAATATTTTAAGCGGAATATTACACTGTTTTAATGTTTTGTTAGCTATACCGATAAGACTATTAAACAATGTATGACCAGCACGTGTTAAAATGACATTGTAAAGATAGAAAATTAACGATGTAGAAACAAAAACCCACGATTTGTCGAGATCAAAAAAACAAAATTCTTAACCGTATTAAGCCAAAATGGCATTCGCGATGTAGAAATAAAACCCTGTGATTTTTCCGAGATTAAAAAAACAAATTTTACCAAAAACGAAAATTAATAAAAGTTACATACCGGTACCTGCAACACGTCGATTTTCATGTCGTCTAGGCGCCGCAAATTCATAAACTGTAAAGTCCTCTCCAGAAGACGGCTTCTGTAGTGGTGCTTGACAGTTGCAATGATCCCCAGGTCTAACGGCTGCAACTTGCTGGTGCAGTTGGGCGGGAAAAAATGCACGGTGGTGTTGGTCAGGTGCATGTCCTTTGGATGGGCCGAGCAGCCATCTATGAACATTAGAATCCGGCGATTCTGACTGGCCATCTGCTTGTCAATGGCTTGGAGCCAATCCTTAAATATCTTGCCGGTTACCCAAGCTTTTTTGTTCGCCAGGTATTTAGTGGGAAATGTTTTTGTATTTTTGAAACACTGTGGCTTCTCGGACTTTCCAATCACAAGTGGTTTCATCTTTTCGGACCCATCCGCACTGCAGCACAGCAGTACTGTAACGCGGTCCTTGCTTCGCGTACCCCCAAAACACTTGTCGTCGCGTAAGGCCAAGGTCTTGTCGGGAAGCAGTTTATAGAAGAGTCCCGTCTCATCAGCATTAAAGATGTCGTGAGGCTCATAACCCTCGATGAGCTCACTACGCTGTTCTTGCCAATCTGCTACTGTCTCCTCGCTGACAACACCGCTTTCCCCGCATATCACCTTTTGGCTTATATTGTTTCTCTTTTTAAATTTATGGAGCCAGCCTGTCGATGCCACGAAATCCTCTTTAAGATCCAGCTTCAACGCTAATTCTTTGGCCTTTGCCATTAAAATTGGACCACTTCCAGGTAGGTTGCTTGCTCTGGCCTGGTTAAAGAACTCGAGCAACAAGTCTTCTAGTTCCACGTGCTTCCCGTCTTGTACTCTGGTTTTTTTCGACGCAAGCGGTCCGCACTTCGCAGCATTGTCCTCTATCTCTTTACGTTTGTACACAATTGTATTTAAAGTTGAGATTGGAATACCCAACCGAGCCGCTAAGGCTACACGAGAGCCGACATGGCTGTCGACCTGCTTTAAAATCTCCTTCTTGTCCGCTAGCGTCAGAGCTTTCCTTTTTCTTCCAGATATTTTCAAACAACACTTTTATAAGTTATACAAAAAATACTGTATGTATTATAACTATTTATATTTTTACGTATTATTTATAAACATTAATTTATAAATAAACACCACAAGTCCACAACCCACGAACAACGCAAGCACTACAAAAGTTCAATATGTATCACAACACGACTCGCTTTCTTTCTTGATTCCACCTATTTGCTTTCACTCACGGAACAACAATGCGGCGAGGCCGGCCCGATGCGCACGTTGCCTGCTTGTTTGTCTGGTTAGGCGGGTGAGGGGGGGGAGGGGAGCGAGCCGGTTATTCCATCTGCAGCCGGCAGGTCATATCTTGTTTGTCGCTTTGCTGTCCAGTCCGTGCAAAATTAAAGTTACGCGCTCAACGTTAATCAACGTTTTACTATCTAACAGACGCACAATAGATATTGGTAAACGTATTTATAAGTTTGGTATGGATAATCTCATTTATAAATGAGATTATCCATACCAAACTCTCTCAAAATGTTAACGTACAACTGAAAAAACGTATATGTGGGTATGTCCAGTGTTACTCTTGTGACATTGTGACACGGTTTACTACACTAAAACTTTCAGGCTTAGAGGAATATTAGATTAATCAAAGTAAACACTTTTGCATTAAATAGAAAACATAATGTTTATTAGTTATATTCAAACACTTAAGACTCAGGTCATCATTTTAGTAACATAAAATCCACTTGAAACAGTGTTATGTCTTGTGACCAAAAAAATACAGTTGAATTACACTACAAAACTTACATCAAAATTCTCTTCTTCAAATTACAATGTAGCATTAAAACATTTTTTATATTGAACTTATGTGTCTTAAGAACAGTGTACAAAAATATTTAATACATAGGTATACAACGAGATGGATAAAAACAGGGTTACTGGTAAAAAAGTGGTTACTCTTGTGACCGTTACTCTTGTGACGGATTGTCAAGCATGCGATGCCAAGCAATACCAAGTGGGAGGACAAAATCTAAAGTGGGACAGTTGGTGGGTAAGGGTCAGGGCAGCGACTTGTTTACTCTGCGTAGTTGAGGTACAGGTCAAGAATTCTCTCGAATTCCTGCGGTGGCACAAAGTATATGGCTCCTCGACCAGAGTAAGTTTTTAGTTCAGGAGTGACCTTCATCACCGACAATACAGATTTATAAGCGATAGTATCAAAGTCATCGATGGCTGGCCACATAAACCTGTTAGGCCCAATCACCTTCATGAATTTCACCTTCACATTTTCATTGTCTGGAATGTCATGAATGGTCCCTGGTACCCACTGATCATCATAGATGACAGCCACCCATTGGCCTACCGCTGGTGTTAAGGACTGGCTGCATTCATCTGTAGTGCCCACATCATGAAGCGATATCTCGTCACTCTCCTCATTATCTTCTAGATCCGTTGACTCGGAGATATCCCGCAGATTGGCCACTTCCACCGTTGATTGCTGAGGATACAATCGCCAAGATATGACATGCGGAGACACAGCCTGGAAATGGTGAATCTTCAGTGTGCCTTTCACAGATTTGGCACCTTCCCAGACTGAGTCGAGCTTAGCACGGGCTAAGTTTATGTCGGCAATTGGAACAAGGATGACTTTGATTTTTAAAGGTTCACAAACCTGAGCAAATGTCTCTGCATTTCGAATAACGGCCTTTTGGGACCGAACTGTGTTCCACGCATGCCTTTTTACAACTGCCCCTATCCCATTGACAGCCCCTTTGCCATGGGAAGTTGCAAAATATGACCAGTTTAACTCCTTTAACTTATAATCCTGTTTTAAAATGGTGGTGTTGATAAAGTTAAATCGGGAGTTAAATTGAGTAATGGACTTGGCATCCACACACATGCCTGTATCAAGCACAAATAATGCCTTTTGTACCAACCATTTCCTATAAAAGTGTTTGAAGCATTTAATGACGCCCATATCGAGAGGCTGCAGGACGCTGGTGCAGTTTGGTGGGTAGAACACCACTTTGATGTTTCTCAAGTATGAAGTGTCTTGTGGGTGCATTATCCAAGAACAACAAAATACGCCTGCGTTGCGTACCCATTGAAGCGTCGAGTGCCTTCAAAAACCCGTCGAAGATGTTGGTCGTCGAAGATGTTGGTCGTCATCCAAGCTTTCTTATTTGCTTGGTATTTAACCGGCATTGTTTTAACATTTTTAAAACATCGAGGCTTGATTGCCTTGCCGATTACAATAGGCTGTAGCTTTTCACTACCGTCTGCATTGGTACACAACAACACAGAGATGCGCTCTTTGGCAGCCTTGCCTCCGTGGCAAGACTCTCCCTTCATTGTCAAGGTTTTATCTGGGAGACAATTAAAGAACAGCCCGGTTTCATCCGCGTTGAAAATATTTCTTGGTTCGTAGCCCGCAATTACACCTGGCAGAGCTTGAAGCCACGTCTCTGTAGTCTGGGTGTCTACCGCAGCGCTTTCGCCAGCCAACTTCTTGTAAACCAGGGTGTATCGGTCTTTAAATCTTGTTATCCAACCATTGGATGCCGAAAAATTCTATATGCCTAACTCTTGAGCGACCTTTAAAGCCTTTTCACGCAACAATGGTCCGTTGAGTGGTTTGTTCGCGGCTCTGGTTTGTTGATACCATGTGAAAAGAATTGACTCCAGTTCTGCATAGCTCGAGCCTCTACTTGTTTTTCATTTTTTGCTTTCTTTCCCACATTTTGCGAGTTGTTTACGTATATATCTTCCTTATAAGGCTTGTTCCTATTTACGTCATCGATGTTAGTTCCGTTTTTACTCACGAGATCGCAGCACGGGGGACGGTACAAACATTGCAGTCTGACAAGTGACAGCTGCTTAATATCTTCTAATGTTTCAAGATATCAATGCTACCCAACCACATCAAATTCATTCCTGTGACAAAGTAGCTAGACCTATAAGCTTAGGTAAATATTGGCCCGTCTGGGCCCGGGGAAGAATAGGCCCAGAGTGACTCTGCTAGTCGTAAGAGGCGACGAAAGGAGACCCTGTCCCTATTCCTCCACTTTTCCACGGAATATTTCTCCTCCCACTTGGCCCTGCCCTCCCATGGTGGACTCCCGTATAACGACTCACGCGACGTACAATGGATATGATTCGGATGTGGCTTATTCTTCATCATCATTTTTCTCAACTTCATTATCACCCGCTCATCGTCTCGATTAGCCATTGTTGCAAAAATATGAGACGTTAAGCCCCATTAATCAATCATCTTAGGTAAATATTATAAACATACACCTCAGTCAGAATTGGGGTAGGGAGATTTTTTAAAATATGCTGTCACCTCGATCAAACGTAACATTCCTACGCCATCTTTCAATGTTTGTACCGCCACCTAGATGCCGGCGCTGCGCGTATGTGATTGTTGAACTAAAGTGGATTCCAGTCAGTGTTCATAGTGACGTAGCAACATTTCTCCTCTAACCCCGCCACTACCCGGCCGTGCGGTGAGCTCGAGGGACCGATCGTAAATTATACCTGTCAAGATGTCCTCTATTGATACGGCAATTATCTCCAGTATAACACAAAAAATCCACAGATTCAATATTTCACAACTTTTAACAAAATATTTGGATTCTGGAACAAAAACCAACATGTTTCCATATTTAACTGGTCCTAATAGACCAGGGCTGCCACCAACATTAATTTTAATTCCTGGTCAAATTCCCCAAAAATCCTTGAAAATCCTTGACAATAAAATGTAGTAAATTTATAGGCCTAGTGACAGTAAGGATGTAAGTTGTCGAATATAATCTAGTCTTAAGTAAAAGAAACGGGTTTTTATTGTAAATTACTGCGATATGCCTATTTATACACAAAGTTGCACTTACATGAAAAGGCATTTGAACCATTCACTTGGGCCTAGACCTACTGTTTTATTGTTGAACGTTCATTTTTGTAAATGCCTTGCTTTCTTTCGCATATCATCTGTTGGTGTAAAACTTTCACCCATGTTCTTCCTGGTGGAGCAGTGCATGAGGGCATTCAACATGTCTGATGAGAGGGATGTTCGATGTGATGTCTTGATGAGTGTTAGAGTGCTAAACACTCTCTCTACCTCAGCATTACTATGAGGCAGAATGAGAAGAGTTTTAGCCAGTTTACACAAAGTGGGGAATTCAGTGGTGCATTTTGATACCTTGCTCCAGTACACATCGATTTCGTCAGCCATGTTGATTGCAAGAGATGCTGGAGGTTCCCACAGGGAGTAGCACATGAACTCTGCATTGAGAGCATCCATTTCTTCAACAGTTACAATGTTAGGAAACCTTTTTGTCAGTACTTCAATTTTCTCCCAGTCACCAGATGATTTCTCGCTGGGGTTTAAAATGCTAATGTTCTTCAACACTGGATCGTTGAATGGAAGCAGGCGGTACATTTCAGCCGTTCCCATTTCATAGAACTCTCGAACATGGCGGTAAAAGAGGGTTTTGTCATTCGCTGTGATGTTACCAGTTTCAAGAAGTGTTCTGGTTTTGCTTCCAATAAACAGTCCCACATCCTGCAACTGGTTGTTCCGACCATAGTCGATCTTTTTGTTGCAAAAATCACTTCTTTGAAGTACTTGAAACTGTACAAAGCTGGCAATAAATTGCCGCAGTAAAGTACACATTTCTTTATGTAGTAAATGGACAAATGGGCGCTCGTGTTGAAATAGGGTGTTGAATTTTGTAAATGTTGGCAAGACAGCTTGTAGAAAGAGGGAGTACAATTTTGCATAGTCCGAGTGAAGAATATCTTTGATACGAACCACTGACTCCGACTTGCTCTCTTTGTCATCAATTTTAGTTTGAAAATATTCCGTAAGAGCGGGCCACTGCTCCAATAATCGCTCCACACACTGAAGCATAGCCAACCATCGTGTAAAACAGGGCCTTAAAATTTTATGCTGCTCAAGTTCAAGGCTGGCCTGAATCTCACGAAAATCACATTGCCGTTTCCCAGATGTTTTAAAAAACGTGTATACATCTTGGATAAACTGTTCAAAACAATCTGGCAACTGATTGCACGCGTGAGAAGCAGCGAGATGAGCGACGTGGCATGTGCAGTGTAAAAACCAAACACTTGCTTGCTGCTGTTTCACACGGGAGAGTACAGAGTTAAACTCTCCAACCATAGCCTTTGCGCCATCGGATGACATGCTCAGACATTTGTCCCATGAAATGCTGTCCTCAATAAATGCCTTGTTTACTACATTAAATAAGTTCTCACCCGTGGCAGAACCTTCAAAGGCAACTACTTTATAAAGATGGGTTTCTACGTGGTCCTCGCCAAATATGCGTGCCATAATGACCATTTGGCGGAGCATTGCTTTGTCCGTGCACTCGTCAATTAAGAGTGTAAAAAACGACTGACGCATATTTCAGATGATGTTTTCTTTAACACTCGCACAGAGCACTTGTTCAATCATTTGACTTGTTTTCGTACGCCGACACTTGAAGCTTTTTGCAATTTCGCTGTCGGGAAACATTTTCGGCACAATGTTTGAAAAATTGTCCGCAAGTTTCATTGGTAGGTTGTTTTCAGCTACAAAATTGGCCCACTGCAGTTCAGCATTCACCACGGCATTATTTTCTTTAACAACGAAACTGGACAAGAATTCCCTGCAACCGTTTTTGCATTTCTTTTGTGAAGTTCCGTTGTCTCGTGTCGACGTAGATCCTTCAGGCCTCCCATAGAAACGTTCAGTACAGAATTGCAGTACATGCATTTTGCAGTCGTATCCGAGTCTCCTTTTCTAGCCCAGTTTAATTCTTTTTCCCACTCAATCTTATATTTCTGTCGAAACTGACTTCGGGTAGGTGACAGCGCACGTTTTTTATTCATGTTTGGCCTAGGCCTATAACTACAAGTTGTCGATAATTGTTGTTAACTGCTTGTAAAACACGCGAGTCGTGAACAAGAACATCTACTAACCTTCCGGACGAACAACATAAATCTAGGTCACGGCTTCCCTCCCAGCCAGCATCACGGCTTTGGGGCGTGTCGAACTGCATTCTTTTTAGTCACGTGATATCTGCACGCTACGAAGTATAGAACACCAAGTTATAGAAAAACTGGGCTGACTAGCGAGGCTCTTACGGAGACGTTTGTACGAAGTTTTCTCAGCAGGATGCAAAATATCTTGTCGATGTATACAAAAGCGCACCAATTTAAAAACTATCCACCATCAATTTCAGGAAATCGCGCGTTATTTTGTAATCGAAAAAAATCCGTTAAAAACGGTTAAATAAGAAACAAAATCCTTGAGTCCGTTTTGGTGTTCTGAAATCCGTAAAAACGGACAAAATCCGTGAAAACGGCAGCCCTGTAATAGACCAACAACTTCACAAATATATAAAACAGTAACATCTACGCGTTCTGAATAACGTAACATCAGATGACGTAGGCTAAACACCACCATTATTTGCAATATGAAAAGTGAGGTAGTTCAGTTAACTCAATATCTTACTCTGCCAAAATATAGATGAAATAATAGCAAGTTATAAAAATAAGTAAATTAATTATGATGATTATAACCACGGGCCAACGGTTGTAAGAGTGGACTATGAATGCAGCCTCCACATGCCCTAAAACAAATACGTTTTTATTTTTTAGTTATTCATTGACATGGCCTATCATTATCATGTATGTTTCAAGAACTTTGGGCCGGCGCAGTTGGCCTGCGGTCGATTAGGCGTTTGTCTAGTAAACCGCGGTCTATGCGTTCCAGGTTCGAATCCTAGCATGGGCATGAATGTGAAGTGGCGTTTTTCATCTTCATAATCACCCACTCATCCTCTCGATTGGCCTCGTTGCAAAAATATGAGATGAAGATGAGAAATATCATTATCAAGTACTTTGGCACCACAAAACAACACACAGAGACAGAGTAGGCCTATGCACGCACACAACACTCACGTTACTCTCACTGATTATTATTATTAATTTACTTTATTAGCAGTTTGCTTATAGTTTCATTCACATTCACATTACACATTCACATTACATTTAAGGTCTACAGATTATTTCAATCTCTGAAATGAAAACTTCACTACACAAGCCCAAGACAACCGAACGCGCACACTCCCAATCCTGCAACCCAACCAGGAACATCCATGATATATACATGTATACATGCACACATCATGGATGCCCCCAGCCGGGTCACAGAACTAGGAATGCACACGCTCAGCCATCCCAAGCCCACGCAGTAAAGCTTTCATTTCAGAGACTGACTTAGAGTTTTTTATGTACACAGGTAACTTATTATAATCTCTAAAGCCTCTATAGTAGATTGTATTTTGGGCCCTTACCCTCGCTCTCCTGTCTATAAATAAATTACTGCAACGTCTAGTGTTGTGGTCATGCACATCTCTATTATAAACAATATTATCATTCATGTACACTGGTTGTAAACCTTTGATAATTTTATAAATAGCCTAAATACCATGTTATTTATCCAAACATGCTCTTCAATGCTTACAAAATTTAAAGTATTCAACATCAGATTTATTCTGGTATACCGTCCTACTCCTATAATTATTCTCATAGCTCTGTTCTGTATTTTCTGCATTTTTTGCAAGTCAGTCTTATTAGCTAAGTACAAAATAGTCGAGCAAAACTCAAGATGTGGAAGAACAATTGTTTTGTATATAAGTAATTTTGTCCATGATGTCAGGGATCCCTTAATCCGACCCATGAAGCCAACTTTTCTTGCCATCTTACCACATATATATATATTGGAAATGTTCATCGAAATTTAGCTTATTATTAGAGATACTAGTATATATAGCACTTTCAAATTTCATTTCATAGCACTTTCAATTTTACTTTATAGCACTTTGTAGCATCTATTATTTTTTAATGAATTTCAATAATTTGGCGGCAATAAAATGGGAAAACGGGTTGTTTTGCAAAATTATAAAAAATAAAAACACGTATTCATGTCATATAACATAAGTATTTTATTATATTTATATATACAATTTAATTAGAGGAATAATTTGCCAGCAACGTAGGGTGCTATTGTTTACTTTCACAAGTTTTGCGTATTTATATCCTAGAAGTAGGCCTATGTTTTTGTTGTTAAACATAAGCATTGAGCACGTCTCAACATTGGACTCCTTGAGTCGATTTTGGCGGTCTGTTAAAACTAGGTTGTATTGGCTGAAAAACCGTTCAGCATCCACGCTGCTTATGGAAGCCCAAATTGTACGCAGAGCAGCATTGCAAAATTCCGGCTTTGCCAATTTTGCAGCGAGCAGGATCTGTTCGATGTCACAGGAGGCCTCTTCTTTTATTTGTTGAAGTAGGTGGCGGTGAAGTATCTGTAACCATCTAGGAAGCAATCCATGGTCATCTCTCTGAATGCAGGGAAACTTGGCTTTGTGCTTCTCACTGCTGCCTCATCCACCTACAAAAATAATAAAATTTTAGTATTTTGACATGGTCCCAGGAAACTGACTACATAAAAGTTACATATACAAAAAGATTCCTCTTCCAGTGGCGTGGGACTAGCTGACATGGGCCTAAGAAGGGGCACTTCTTCTACTTCCATTTCAAGTTCTTGCCACACTTCAACTCGGCGCTCTTCAGATAGGAATTTCAGTTCCCGATATCTCGGGTCTAACGCCGAAGCCCTTGACAATATATTGCCCATCACTTCCTGCCTATGGCGCAAGTCATTCAGAATCTCGGCTTTAACTGCTTTGATAAACGCGGAGTCTTCAAGCTGAGGTAACACGCTATTAGTTAAACTCTTCATAAGTCTGTGTGCAACGGAGCCCGTTACATACTTGTCTCCACCCAACACTTCCGTGCAAGTCTTGAATGGTTCTAGAAGCTCCACTAAACATTTTAGCTTCATGTTCTCCATTGTATTGATGAACCAGTGATCCATTTTATCATCATCTGAGAGGCAGGTGTTGATAGATGTTCGATGTTTAATGATACTCAACATCATGTCATGTGTCGAGTTCCAGCGCGTTACGCAATCTTGCGTAAGCTTGTTTGGTCGGTCCCCATTCCTCTGTTGCGCCTGTTCGAGTTCGCGTTGTGCCGGTGCACTTTTATTAAAAATAAAATGTCCAACAATCTTGCGACACTTACTAGTTAGATCTTTCACAGCGTTCGTCTGCAGCCCGGCATTTACAGACAGTTGTATTGAGTGGGCGGTGCACCTAACGAGGTTGTCTCCACCCATATCCTTAATTGCTTTTATCATGTTGTGCGCGTTGTCACTGACATATGCACTTACTTTAGATTCAAGTCCCCACTCCCTCTCAACGCACTGTAAGTTAGTGATTACACTGTGACACTGTGACATTCTCTTCCGGTTCTTGTTGGCACATTCGTTAGGATGAAGCAGATCGTGTCAAATCAGTCTGTTAAAATACCCGAGGGTTTGACGGTCACCGTCAAAGCTCGCGGAATCCTAAAACGGTCCTTGAAGCACCTTGCATTGGATATGCGCATGGTAAACAAAAGGCTACTGAAAGTTGAAAAATGGTTCGGGAGCAAAAAAGAGTTAGCTGCCGTCCGAACAGTGTGCTCTCACATCGAAAACATGTTGAAAGGAGTGACCAAGGGTTTCTTGTACAAGATGCGAGCTGTATATGCTCATTTCCCAATCAACTGCGTTACAACAGAAAATAACTCTGTAATTGAAATCCGTAACTTCCTTGGAGAGAAATTCATTCGACGAGTGAAGATGTCGCATGGTGTCACGGTCTCAAACTCCCCAAAGCAGAAAGATGAGCTTATTGTTCAAGGAAACTCCATTGAAGCCGTCTCTCGTTCAGCTGCTCTCATCCAACAGTCTACAACAGTCAAGAACAAGGATATCTGAAAGTTCTTGGATGGATTGTATGTATCTGAAAAGACTACTGTGGGACAAGAGTAAAGATGTATTTTGGATTATTAAATCTCCTCAATTTTATGACATGTCTACCTTGCCCAAGTATTGTAGCCATCCATAGTTGCCCTCCTTAACATTCCATAACAATAAAGGGCTGAGGATATTATGTTTTATCCAGCTAGGCCTAAACATACTGAAATGTATTTTGAATACTGTTGTATATTAAACATCCTCATATTTTGCGAAGTGTGCCTTTCGGGCACCTCCTTCATTTCGATTACTCGAGAGTGAAGCCTCAAAACCGAATCGATGTAATGGCATGTAATGCCTAAGTAACTGTCGTTACAGACCGACGTCCAAAAGTCTATGGTGAGGCAAACGAACGGTACCTCAACCAATTGTTCACGCAGGATGCGTCTTTGGGCGAGCGCAAGTTGATCAACCATGCGGGTAATAGTTGTCCTACATGGTACCACATACTCGGGCACCGCGATTTGCATGAATTCTCGGAAGCCTTCCCCTTCCACTACTCCCAAGGGTCGCAAATCTTTTACCACAAACTTCACAAGGCCATTTGTCATGTCCTTTGCCCGCTTGCTATTTCCCGGTAATTTCGAAGTTGATTTAAAAAAGGACTCAATTGTTGCCCGAGAAGCTGCCTTGTGGAAAGTCGTGCGCACTGATGTGGATGCGAATTCAAATTCGTGGTATTGCCACTGTATGCAAGAACCGAATTACAAACACGACAAACCACTTGCTTATTGTTAATGATCACGCCACTAGCATTAACTTTAAACCCGAAATGTTTCCAAACATCACTTCGTGCCCCAGCCAACGCAACTAACTTAGCCCCATCGGCCATCGCACTCACTCATGGTCACGGCAAAGCACGCACACGAATTCAATAGACCACCCAAGAGAACGAAACGGTAAACAACCTATCTAGGTCAAGGCTCAAGACATACGAGACGATACGAAGAGTGGAGGGGAATGGGATGCGATGGCGCATGCGTTGTGTGTGAAGATGCGTCGAGCGGGAGCGTGGCGGGGCGGGGCGGGGAGGGGAGGGTGGGGAGAGGCCCGCGGTGAAATGTAGCTGATCAGAACATCTGGTAAGACGATATGAGCCACGGGCGGGGGAGGGGGGGGGTGGGTTGAGACAGCCAATGATGCACGGGGGATCAAGTTCGGGTACTCTCGTAAATTCCGAACGGACGACAGCGTAGCGACGAACTGTAGCAACGTTTCCACGGCGGCAATATTGAAAGTTGGCTACGATATCGTTCATAAACAATATCACGATATTTTCGATATGCCTCAAGCATATCGATATCGAAAATAGACACGATTTTCCCGCGATATCGATATCGTATCGAATAATCGATATCGTTGAACATCTCTAGTTATAAGTAGATCGAGTAAATCGTATGAATGCAAAAACAAAACAGATTTTCAAAACACCTTTGAATTGTCAATCTTCATCAGAAGATTCATCCACACCTGGTTCGGGAACACGATGATCAGTTATTTGTACAGATTCCGGAAGAGAGTTGTACCACTGGTGGTACTCCATCGGTATAACACCAGTAGTGCAAAGTTTTATGAGGTCTTTTTTTGTTCTCTACTTATTTGAAGCGGTGAGTTGTACAATGGTTTCAAGGTGGCCATCGCACGGTATGCCGATACCCTCCGTCCTCTCCCACTTTCGAAAGTGTTGATACTTTTGTATGGACCCCTGTGGTCGTATCTGTACTGTATAACCCCAGGTTTATTCTTATCATACTTGAAGCATTTGACTTTTATCCATTTTACTTTGATTTTATCTTCATCGATATCTTTGTTTTTTTAGAGTTTTGGCGATCTCGCTTAGGTCAAGGAAGTCCCCAAATTGCATCTGTGTCACTCTGTAAGGGGCAGAAGTTTTATTTCGGCCTCTATTTGATCGAGCCAGCTGAAATATGTTAAGCCAATCTTGCATCGTAAATACAGACAAGAATTTTTTTTGATTTTCAATCGCACTGTGCATGGAGTCGGCCTCCATGTGGGAGTGACCGCTCTCGAGAAATTTGTGTTCACATTGATATTAGTAGTCTGAACAATATTGAGCAATAGAGCCGACACGTTTTGGTTTCGATTTTGGCCCCCGCAAAAATCTGAAAATAATGGAATTTCGGTTATTTCTTCGGGTAGCGTATGGATCCACTTAGAAAGGCATGTCCCGATTTCGGCGCTACCACGCTTTCCGTTTATTTCCGTCCATGCGTAGCAGTGTGCATCGTTTGGGGGAGCAGCCTCATAAACTGTTAAGTTGTATGCACACAGATTCCTGCTGTAGTACATTGGGGATACGTCACTCGATGGTATTTGAAGAACACTTTGTAAATCAAACGAAGCAGACATGAAATTAGGGTCATTTACAGACCTAGCTTTGTCAGTTGCCTTGGCTAGATTGGCTTCATCCCGTCGGCTAATGTGACTTTTGATAGTCTAGTTCAAGTTTCTGTCTTTCTTGTGGTTTGTTCTTTGATTCCTCGTAAATGTTACAAACAAGACACTGGTCTTTTTTAGGGTGGAAAAATGACAAGTTAAACTCATCGCAAAAAATGTGCCTGTATTTGCTCTGGGTAACACGCTTAACACAGTTTTCAATCTCACATAACTCTATGTACAATGAGTACATTTTAGTTTAGGAAGCGTTAATTTTGAATCTAAGTACTTGCGCATTGTTGATAATCTTGTGTAGTGTGATTCCATTGTTGGGAAGCTTGCAATGTGACTTTTTGCTCTCTCGTAGTCTTGGGTTGAAGTTTTGTTTTTTGGTTCTTTCCTCCCTCTATTATCAGTTGCATCAAAGGATCCAGCTACACCGATGTTTGCAAATGCTGTTCGTATAGGGCCATTGCTAATGTTTATAGTCTTGGTGAAAAACTTTTTGCACACTCGTACTTTATCATCTTATCAATGCAGAGTAGTCAAAGTTCACAATTTGTTAAGTAATGTTTACCCATGTGCACATATTCACAGAGAAGAATCTAATAAAGTTTACACATTGGTCACCATACACAAGGGTTATTCACACAATATATGAAATAGAAGAAACTTACTCTACTTTCTTTAACTACAAGTGAGTATTCAGGGTGATTGACCCAATTAATTATTGAAGGGCTATGTTATAGGCATAAGATGGTAAGAAAGTACTTGCTGAATGGGTATTCATTGGCAAAAACCTAAACAATGGGCTGACGTTTCACTCAGGTGGCTTCGAAAGAGAAAATTTGGTAATTGTTAGCATTAGCATAGGTTGAAAAAGAACATAATACTAAAAGGGTTATTGCTTTTTTAATCTTTAGGGTACACTAGTTCCATTAGATATGATACATCAAGTAATTTGCTCGCATATCAATTTGATCGTCTAGATCTGAAACTCTTAAAGAACCATGTTTCGCTACTCTACAAACAACATTTAACATCAACAGTGGTGAAAACAAGCCATTAGTAGTGAACAATAGTTAGACGAGGCTACAATCTTTATAGATTTTGGAATGTGGAACAAGTAATTAAATGTGCACAAATAGGAAAGCTAAGGTATGCTAAGCAGCTTTATTCATACATATGCACACATACATACATGTATGTATTCTTTATTAGTTTAGTTTGGAGCTCTTTCACTCAGTTACAAAACATTTGACATACATTTCTCACTCACACTCACACAGCGAAGTAAATAAGTATAAAGTAATTATTAGAACCATTGATTAAGGAAGGGAGAAGCCCTTTTACAATCAATGTTTACAATCATAATAATAACAATATTTTTTATTTTTATGTTACTTAAATACTACTAAATTTGTTTTTTATAATCATATCTCTAAATTTATTACAGTTTTTTGGCATGGGATTTAAAATTACTTCTTGAAGACCATTCCACTGTTTAATAGCAGATCCCAGAAAAGAATGTTACCCACATCTGTGTGGTATCTTCTTACAAACAGCTTTTCAGTGTGATCGTTTTTCCCCTTGAATGTGGCTTTCTCTACCTTACTGTTAATTTCTCTCCATGCCGAATGTCCTGAGATGGTTTTATACAATGCACATAATCTAGTAATTTCTCTTCTCTCTTCTAGAGATCGCCACCCCAGTTCCTCTATCATCTCTGTAGGGCTATGACGCCTACCATATTTACATAGAACTCATCTTGCAGCTTTTCTTTGCACATTTTCTATAGCATGGGGGAAAAAAAGCAGCACTTGTACATCGCAACGATACTGAAAATTATTTGGAATATTTTGTTATTAATATCAAGCCAACCCCGTTTACATGGATATGGTATCAACAAATTCATACAAACCTCATCCAAGGATGTGTCTGTGGAGTCGTCATTTTCTGGAATTGTCTGCGTCTTATTCGTTACCTTTGTCTTCTTCATAGGTTCCTGAAACACGTCATACAATAGGCCTATAAGAATTGCAACACCACATATATTACCGACTCATAAAATACAAACGATAAACACGTCATTACATGTGCACGATTAGGGAAGCATGTTTAAATCAACAAGTTTGAGCAAGAAGCAGCACACGTACATCGTAACGATATGGAAATTGAATTTGAATATTTTTCTATTAATATCAAACCGTTTACATGGATATGTTATCAACAAATTCTTACAAACCTAATCCAAAGATGTATCTGTGGAGTCTTCATTTTCCGAAATTGTCTGCGTCTTTTTTGTCTTCTTTACAGAGTACTGAAAAACGTTGTAGAAAATAAGAATCGCAACACCACAGATATTATTAACTCATAAACATCAAACGTTAAAAACAGCATTTAATGTGCATGAATGATGAAGCATGTTTAAATCAACACGTTATGAGTAAGAAGCAGCACTTGTACATCGCAACGATACTGAAAATTATTTGGAATATTTTGTTATTAATATCAAGCCTACCCCGTTTACATGGATATGGTATCAAGTTATCAACAAATTCATACAAACCTCGGGTTCGTGGAGTCGACATTTTCGACACCTGTCTGCCCCTTCTTCGGGTCCTTTGTCTTCTTTATGGGTTCCTGAAACACGTCATACAAAATGAGAATCGCAACGCCAGAGATATTTCCGAGTTCCGACACATAAACAGCAAATGTTAAATCTAACATTTACGTTGCATGAATATAAGAGCATATGATTTGTGTTGATCATAACGTTACTTTTTTACACATGCCTATTAGTAAGCACAATATGGTTTTACAATTTGTACAACGGAATGCATTGGAGGTAAAAATGTTACGAACCTCATCTGCCGAATTCTCGACAAATTCCTCATAATGGGACTGATGTCTGTCCTGGCCGGTGGTGTCTTCAGTTGTCGAAGGAACTGAAAACACAAATAATTAGGTCGTAATGCCCGAATATTAGAATGTGCATCATGTATGATTATTTAGTTGATCAACCATTCTCATTAAGGATTTTGTAAAAAAGTTATAAACTTCCAGTTTCATCCTATGGGTGGGCCAAGATTGAAATTGTAACTTTGGAAAGTTATGGACTCACCTTCTTCGTATACAGCTGCGCATAGAGCCATGGCATATGTCGAATGTTCACTATCACTTGATTGACCTTCTGTCTTCTTCTTTTTCTTCTTCTTCTTCTTCTTCTTTTTTACCTTCTCCTCCTCAATAACGGGGGGTGGCATAAGGATATTGTCGTCGTCGACCCCCATCGGTTTTTCATTCGGTTCTTGCGGCTCAATCGTGGTCGATTTCTTTTTACGTCGTCGCTTCCTGCGACCATCCGAAGGACTGCCACCTTATCGTGGTAGGCAGGTTTGCGTGCTTTGTTGATCCCGAGAGCTATGCCGGCGGAAGCGTATGCTTCTGGTAGGGCCACCCAAGCCGGACTGGTCGAGGAGGAGAAGTCCGACAAAGTGCAGTCCACACCCTAATCCCCTTTCCCCCCCACTGTCCCTTTGAATATTTCTCCTCCCACTTGGCCCTGCCCTCCCTTGCTGGACTCCCGTATGACAACTCACGCGACGTACAATGGATCTGATTCGGATGTGGCTTTATTCTTCATTATCATCTTTCTCATCTTCATTATCACCCGCTCATCGTCTCGATTAGCCATCGTTGCATAAATATGAGACGTTAAGCCCCATTAATCAATCAATCAATCCCGAATGAGCCGGCTTGGCGCAGAAGGGCCGATGTCGCCATGCGGCACGACTTCCTATACCACTAACGGGGGTACTGTGTGCCACGGGAGGTGAAGTCAACGATGTCACACCACACATTCACAGTTGCTGTAGACAATAAAAATATGATTCAAAATAACATTGACTAAAACAAAAATATCAAGGTGTCCAAGGACAATTTAAACTAGCCAATGACAAAGTGTACCTTATAATATGTACACACATTCTATCTGGAAAAAGGATTTGCATTTCTTGAATAAGCATATTGGTGACTATACAAAAGGATTGTTCACTGTAAAGAAAGAATAAAAACAATTCCTCTTTATTTAACTACAAGCAAGGTTTACCCATGTGCACATATTCACAGGGAAGAATCTAGATTAAGTTTACACATTGGTCACCATACACAAGGGTTTTTCACACAATATATGAAATAGAAGAAACTTACTCTTTAACTACAAGTAAGTGTTCAGGGTGATTGACCTAATTAATTATTAAAGGGCTATGTTCAGGGGTCCACAAATGTTGTACAAACCTTGTAGCCAAGAATTTTTCTTAGTAGCCAGCTTTCCCCCGGTGAGAAGTGATGTGTTGGCATCGACCGGTTATGTTTGAGATGCTACCGTAGTGGTCAGAGACAATTTTGTTGTGTTAATTTTTATACTGGCTTTCAGAAGCTTGGCAGATTGCTGTTAGATGTTTGAACATTTTATCATCCATTTTCTTCATGCAATGTGCCAGAGGAGTGCTTTCTAGATTCATGCGTGCATTCTTAGTCTTGTCACATCGTGCGTGGCAGCTGGAATTTGCATGTAATTTGATGGTTTCAAGTTTAAATGGTCCCTTGAACCCCACAGTCAGCTTTGAGTTTTTATCGGCTTGGCCACTTTCCGCGAATTCACAGCACAATTTGCACTTTGCAATCCCGCTGAAGGAACAATATTCCAGCCATTCAAAGTCTTTCAGCCACTTCATTTGGAATTTTCTTTGGCCAGTTTTACATGTAGACCCAGCCGTTTCCACATTTACGTCCATAGCTTTAGGCCTAGGTTCAGGTAGATTATGGCTAGGCCTAGGTCTATCATCTTCATTAACAAGGTTTGGACTAGTTCCTTGTTTTCCTTTTTCACGTGCACTCTCGTTAATTACACTAGTACTATGAGCACTAGGCCTAGTAGAACTAGATTTTGCACTGAAAAAATTAGTGATAGGACACTGCTTTGACATGTTGTAAGCACTCGCACCACGAAATGTCAAAGAGAACACTACTTCCTGGCGCCGGCGGACATATTGTGAGATTCTTTAGTCGAATTATACGCAATCGAAAGTTTTGCGATTCACGATGAACGGGCTTGTTAAAGTTGTCGATAAAACAGGTTTCTTCCAGTAGAGGGCAAGGTGTACTTGATTTCCTAGCGGCAAGTCGGCGAACTGCTACGAGAACAAGTAGAACGAGAGCTTTAGCGGCCACCCGCACACAGTATCAAATTGACAGTATCACGTTCGGCGGGCGGGAATGGGGACTACTGACGACCAGTATTAAAGCTTGGTCGCCCAGGATGAATTTTCGGTCGCCAGTGGCGACCTGGCGACCTGGCGACCGCATTTGTGGACCCCTGGCTATGTTAGAGGCATAAGATGATAAGAAAGTACCAGCTGAATGGGTATTCAATTCATTGGCAAAAACCTAAACAATGGGCTGACGTTTCGCTCAGGTGGCTTTGAAAGAGAAAATTTGGTAATTGTATGTATTAGCATTAGCCTAGGTTGAAAAAGAACATAATACCACAAGGGTTATTGTTTTTTTAATCTTTAGGGTACACAAGTTCCATTAGGTATGATACATCAAGTCATTTGCTCGATTGGGAAGTTTGGATTCCGCGGCCCATGTTCTGACTTAGTTCCCTCCCACTCACACATGCATGACCTTTCGCAAGAAAATGACACTTCTAGTTAACGTTAACAAGAACATCTTGTAAGGCCCTTTTAAGGTAGTCTGAGGTGTGTCTCTCTTTCATTTCCATCACAGCAAGTGTTCGTAGTTTTATTTCCCCATTTTTAACAAACTGAATATTCTCTCCAAGAACAGACCTATCCATCCGTGTTGCTCCATCCACTTTAATGGAAATCATTTTCCCTTTAACTTCATTCATGATGTCATTCCTGATAGCAGTTGCTTTTTCTTTTACTCCTGACCGCACGTTTTCGGCATTTATTGCAAAATTGCCACCAAGAGATTGAATTGGAGGATCTATGATTTTTCGGAATCCAGAGTCTTCAATGGCACTGAAGGGCCGTCCGTTAACTGTGACCATCTCTACACAAGCATTCCACAGTGTGGTTTTATTCATTGCCACTGTTATTTGTTTGGGTAAGCATAGACTTTCGAGATTACTTTGTTTCATTTTTTTATGCATTACGTTGCCATGTGAAATTGTCGATGCGGATTCTGGCTCTCTTTCTTTTAGATGTTGATGCCAAAGCTAAACTCTCATCCTTTTGTTTTATGAAGTACAACAATGAATGAAGGAGGCCTGTCTCTACTGGTTGACCAGATCTTACATGATGGCCTGATTAAGCCAAATGTGGGCATATGATAAAAAAAAAAAAAAAAAGTCCTTATACTGTACGTCGTGCGCTCTCTTAACGTGTCGTTCGAGATTAGCAGCATGATTTCCCTAATAAAACCAATAGAACTGATTTAGTATCGTCAGGTTGAGTGTTGATAAGAACAGTATCTCAAATTCAAAATTCTATTTGTACCAACCATTTAATAAAATGTTATTAAAAGCTGAACATGTATTATACTGAATCGTCTCAATATAATATTTGATTTTCGCTCTAGTCAAAATTTTCCGTTCCCCATTATTTAGTGTTCCTTGGGGGACGGGGGACGGGACGGGACGGGGGGGGGCAAAATAAGGCGAATGTGGACTAGAAATATGTTTACAGTTTTGCAGTTTTTCTACAATCACCATCCCCCCCCCCACGACTGAAGTCTAGATCCGCCACTGCTATAAACGCGTTACGTTAGTGATCTATTCAAATTTGCAAGTACTATGGTATAATATAATATGATCAGCTGATTCCAATCCGTACAGCTACACGACAGAGGGGAGCAACCGCGTACGTGCGGGGCCGCAGACAACGAGGAACATGCTTGGACTTTTGCGACGGTTGGGCGAGCGACAGCGATGCATAATTATTTTACATTTATTATAAAAACTACGTCACATTTTCTCGCTACATTAATTGTGTGAAAATTGAAATATTTAATTTTCCTCGAAGAATGAAGAACACAACTGCACAGGCTGCGTTATTGCGTTATCGCTGGGTACCCTACTCACTGAACGGTATTACGTGAGTGAGGGGGGGGGGGGGGGGTGAGATTGGCGGGGTCAGCGATTGTCAAACCATGGATTTAAAATAGAATGATGAAACAATGAGAATGCCCCCTCCTCCCCACTCAGAATAAAATATTCTAAGCAGCAAACATTGATTGATACTAGCACCATTCTACGGTTATGTAGCCTACTTCCCGTCTCTCACACACATAAATAAAAACAAGCAAAGTGCTCAAATTTTACTAATTTGTAGCGCGTGCGTTTCATTAAAATATCATATGCCCGCGCAACACTTCTCATTCTCAATGCTAGTCGCTTCATTTTGTGGTAGACAGTATTGAATTTGGAAATCGCAAAGAGCACGTGCTGAGTTGAGTGTTGACAGCTGTCTAGGCCTAGTGTCAAACCAAAGTATATAATAATATTGTTGGTGGATTTTTAATTCTTTTTTAATTTAATTCTTTATTTATTTTCTTACTAGAATCAATTTTTAAGAGAATAATTATTTTGGCATTATATTTTTTTTTTTGCGAGGTTTGGCGGGTACTGCCTTTGGTGTGGTTTGGTGGGCCTGGTGGGTTGGTATCGAGATGGCGGTGAGGGGGTGTGTCTGTGTCAGCTGTCAGTTTGCAAACTAGTGTGGTTAGATAAGGGTTCGAAATATTGTGGTTTTAATTGTTTTTATCTTGACAAGGAACAGTGTACAGTCCAATTACTAGGTCTTATAAACTCTGCATCCAGCGTATGCCATCCTTGCAACATTTCTCATCACAGCATGGCTTACCTTTAAGGCCTCCTTCACACCATGTTTTTCATTTGTGCTTGCTCCCGTAGATGACGTATAGTGGGAGAAGAACACCAGAGCCTGGTGCACATACCATCAATGACGTTGCCGACTTACTGTGGTTCATAATTTTTTCTGGATATTTTACCCCGTTACGGTACAAACAGCGTTTCTTTCCGGTATCATCCGTGACATTTGTCTCATTGTAATTAAACACGTTTGAAGGTGGCACACCCTCCAAAGTACCTTGCAAGTTATCAAAGTATTCACCCAGTACATCCTGTGAAATTTGTGACCGGGAACGAGTAATATTCGTAGCTAGTCGTTGTGTAATGGCAGATTTGTGGCGATTTAGAAGACTGTATGCCCAGTCGATGCCTGGAACGTTGTTTTTAAATATATTCACGGTCCTGGCTTGCTTGTCGAGGAGCGCCTTAGTAAACATTTGAAGGTCGAAGATAGTTTTGTGCACAAAAGTAGTGGCGCTGGACATGATTTGTAACTCCTCTTTCTTTGTGAAAATAGTCGGGTGTCCCAACGTTCCGCCCATGTTTACCATTATATTTGTTGTGCAAAGTACCATACGGTATTTTGTTCTTTTTGCTGGCCGCATTGATGGACATTTCTCCACTAACTATCTTTTCCAGAGCCTCATTCGAAACATCGTTGGTATAGTTCTGATACGTGCGTGCTCCCAATTTCTTGACATATTTGCGTGGCATCTTCCTATTAAATTTGCTTAAATGTATCACGAGCATTAGAATTTTAGGTGCTCATACTCACATTATTAAAAATGACTTAAAAGTTAGTTTAACTTACACCCCAACTTAGTATTTATGATCATAAATCCCTACATGATGTAAACTCTTGCTCGATCCATCTCAAATTGTTGCAAAACATAGTTATCAAAGTTACCCCAAGCAATGCAAAATGTAATTATCAATGTTACCCCTGGAATGTAAAACTATTTTCAAGGTAAAACAGATGCCCTAACCCCACTTTTCCATTCACAGCATCGTCTTGAAAAATCATTAATTGATTGTAATAAGTTAGGTAAAATTAATATGTTCTACTTTGCTTTGTAGCTAAAGACCCTAGAACAAAGATTGTCGTTGTAAGAACGTTGACCCTTCGTGGCTTAAATGAGGCAGATCCAAGGTACCAGCCTATCTATAGTAAGCTACTTCGGTAGCCGAATGGCCAGCCCTAGCTCTGGGCTGGGTTCCTGGGTTCCTCTTTGCCCTAAGGTCTCGCCTTACGCTGGCTTGCAGGCCCACGCCATCATATAAATTTGCTGGTGGAAATAAATGAAGAATCGGCATACGAGAATGCCTTGTGACAGAGAACCCGATGCACACTTGTTTTGGAAACTTGTCTGGTGACCTGTTTGATTTCGGAACGACTTCGGTCTAGGGTCAAATGATGACAAAGTAGTCATTGGTGTCACAATTACATCTCTCGATTGCAATTGATGCGCTTTTTGGGGCGATCACTTAAATTTCTTGACATGGTGAAACGTTTGCTTGTACAGCTTTCATTAAGAAGTACATCTTTTCTGTTAGAAAAATCCAAAATTGCATACAAACTAGCCACTATATGCTTACAGTGTGCAGTTGGGCCCATGCCAGCTCCACACTCACATTGAGTCTCTTCAATGACACCGTACATGGATAATTCTACATCAATTGTGTAGATTATGCTTTTCATTTTAGCCATGTTAGCTCCGTTCGTTATCCATCACGAAGCTGCGGACATGACCGGAAAGCGTTTTTCCGCCTTTAACGATAGCTTGTTTGGTTTTCACTTTTCATATTTAAATAATCGTAAATAGTATCTTGAGATATACATCCCCCTCCTGCTTTGTGATGCAACAACAAATGGGCTCCTTCCTCACATTCGACCAATCGTCAAAACACATGCTTACACTTTGTACGTTATGTAATTGAAGAGTGATTTTCCAAAGTGCACCAAGTCTAATATTTATGTAAATCCCGTTTTTTCTGCCATCCATTTTCTTTGGCACTTATTACGACCAAAATATTTTTTAAATAACATTAATAGTACTGCCCTGGTAACTTAAAAAGCCTCATCTAAACAGTGGGTAGTTCTGAGATAATGGACCTTATGTGTTTGATAGTTTTTCAACCTGAAGATAAAGGAGATTTTATATTTTTATACACCAATAATACATATATGAGTGTGGACAATTTTAATTTGCATTAATATTCTGATAATGTCAATGTTGAATCAGTTTTTAGGCAGATAAGGCTTTTTTGTTAGGAAAATATAAAATATGGATCAACAGCAAGACCTACTAAAACAACCTTTTAAAGTACACAATCGGATGTTAAAATTGATGAATGCTTGATAGGAAAAGGCCTACATAATGAATTATGTTAAAAGTAAAGCAAATTATGTGATGAGTACATGACATTTGTTGACTTATTATTTGTATTGAAAGTTTACAAATATACTGGAATGTGAATCTGATACGGGGAAACAATTTTATCAGTTTGTACTTGAAACTTAACCAAAACTTTAAGCAACTACTTGATTAATCAGTCACTCATCAATGTTGTCTGTAAGATCTAGTACAGAATCAGTGATAGGAATTTCACGAGAAATGTTTCCGGTTTTCAGGCATGAGTTGCACTAATTTGGAAATAATGTCATCTTTTTTCTCTCGCGGCACACCTCGATAGTTTTCTCTGGACATTGGTTCCATTATGCCCCATTTGAATTCCTTGGCAGCAGTAAGGAAAGTTAGAGCCTTAAGTGGTCCATCGTATGTATCACGGTACTGTAGGATCTTCTCCCCTCTAACAGAAATTATACGAATCACGTCGCTTAGTATTGGTCGTGACGTTTGCTTGGTGAGTTTATACTGGGAACAATGGTCTTTCCATTCCGAAAAATCTCTAGGCTCCATTGCCTTAACATTCACTTTTCCCAAGCTACACGCCTGCACACAATCCTTGAAATCGTCAAAATCATACAATTTCCCCTTTTTTGCCATAGAAAGTTTGACCTGATGATGAAAGCTATCAGCCGACATGAAAGTGTGGCCAGGTTCAAAATAGTTCACTTCTAGTGACTCCAGCTCAACAAGCTGAGAGTTTAAAAGAAAGACAAAGTAGATCAATAGAGCCCAGTTTTTGTTTTGTGCCGCACAATTATCTAGCCACAAAACTATGTGCGCAACGTCTCGGTATTTAAGAAAAAATGCATGAAATGCACTCACAATGTCTTTCTTTTTCTTCCTGCCACTCCTTCGTGCCAAATGATGGCCATTGGTTTGAGCCCACTTTGATTTTTGCCCCCCACAGGCACAAAACTCTTGTTAAAGGCTATTATGCGCCTAGTGAAGACTACCGACTTAAATAACTCCATCCTGGGCACCGTGATTTTTAAGTCCGCCGAGAACAAAACTTTATCTTGTATATCATGCTGACCTTCAGCATGTTGCCGATATTTTAATCTTGCCTCTCTTGCTTTGTTGATGTGTTTTTCCCACTGGCAACATTTGGCACATGAGGGTTCAAAATTTTCCTCTTTGTAAGCCCGATCATGCTGCGCAAAGTTTTCACACTGCTCACATTCTTCGTGTCCCAGTTTGGTGAAAGAGATATTCATTTCCTTAAGAACACTTCTGTAACGCTCATAGGAACACGTTACAGAAGGATATTTTTCCTTGAAATCAGTGTGCATTAACGTCTTTGTACGGTCGCTTGGTAAGTATCGTTTGTTAGGAGCATGGACCCATCTATAATGAGACACGCTTGAAAAGATTCAACATGTTGAGATATTGTTAAACGCTAATTTGTTTCAGAAATGCGAGGTCTTTTGCCTCGGTTGTCTTCCTTTGGAAAAAGTGAGGTAGATGGGGCCTTACACAAGATGTTGTGTAAGACAGTGTCATTGTTTTTAGTGAAACCAAGTGTGGTGAGGAAAAATGTTTTAGCCTACATACATCTTGTATACCTAAGGCTAGGCCTACAACAACATCCCCCAACAACATCTCCTCTACAGGGAAACTCGGGTTGACTTCAGCCGTTTCCAGCTCTCTCTGTTTTTACTTGTGACTGCAATTTCTTCGTCGTTAATTTGTTGTTTTGCCTCTGTGAAGTGCAGTCCACATTCCAGTCCCCTTTCCCACCCACTGTCCCATTGAATATTTCTCCTCCCACTTGGCCCTGCCCTCCCTTGCTGGACTCCCGTATGACGACCCACGCGACGTAGAATGGATCTGATTCGGATGTGGCTTTATTCTTCATTATCATCTTTCTCATCTTCATTATCACCCGCTCATCGTCTCGATTAGCCATCGTTGCATAAATATGAGACGTTAAGCCCCATTAATCATCATCATCGAACACTCCAATTGCAATTGGAAACTCATACAAAAGGCCTACTTAGTTTCCTGCTATCTTCATAGAAGGAGGGGGCTGAATCTTGTCAATTTGTTCAAAAGTAATGTATTTTTCATCCCTTTCATTTATCTTGAAGAGTTTGCCTGTATTCTCCCATAAAGTTTTTAAAACATACACGTATGTCATCATCTTCGCAATGAGTTTGACATACTCCAGCATACTTGTATACTATATTTTTGTTATTTTTGGCCTGAAAGTTCACTAAAACATACGTTCCAGGTGTTGTTATATTCTGAGCAGTAACTTCAAATTCATTTATCAGTACATCTACGAATGACCCAGCAGCAGACGAGTCACACGTTTCTACCACTGGGTCAGTATCGGAATCAGAGTATAGGTCGTAGTAACTCAAACGCCCACTTGTTTGAGGCCGAACAGTTTGTTTACGAGAAACAACTTCCATTTTTTTCAAAGTCGACTTAGCCGTAAGTGCAGCCATGACATGCGTTTCATCGCACTTCTTGAAGTGGTGGAAGTTTCTAATGTCAGGCACGTCTTTAGCTTGTTCCCACCGCTTGTTTAAAAAGATGGCCGTTTCACTAACGCCATCTTGGGAAACAAACAAAACGTTGACAGTTGTGTTTAGCTCTTTTGCACATTCATAAAATTTCTTAGCCGAGTTGATTTGAAATGTTCTGGCTTTCACAGAGATCCAGATTGCTCGTTTTACTTGGCCAACGATGGCATCAACTGCACCTTTTCCATGGTAAGGGGCAAAAGTATTCCACTCTATGCTTTCAACATCCAAGTCATCTGCTAGAAAACATAAGTTGGATGAAGTGAATTTACTCTTAAATTGAGCTGAACAATTGTCAGAGAACAGTGAGATATGTACTTGTGGAAAGAAATTCTGTTGAAAATCGGAGATGATGCTTTTCGAAAACAGCCAAGCAGATTGTTTCGAATGAGTTACATCATCACTGCCTACTACATAGGACGCAACACCATTCTTGTACCACAAGCAGCATGTAAAAACGGTCACCTGCGAGTGTTGCCAGTGAGCGCTTTGAACTTCATCCTGAGAAACAAGGCTGTAGTTCTCAGCAAAGTCAATTTGCACAACTGCTTCTCCAACCTTAAGGTTATTTTTTCTTTCGTCAAAGTACTGCGACTGCTGAGATTTTACAAACGTGTGGCTTTTGAAAGATGGCAAGCATTTGTTCAGTCTTGCCTTGACATCCTCTAGTGATTACGAGTTTTCCACAACTTGATATGCACCGTTCTGCCTGCCCCATTTTTTCCATTTGATTTCTTTCAGAAGATTGCAATCCGGTTTTAGAAGTACGAATGCGTCGAAGTAACATATTTCACATTTGTTTGTCATACAATATTCACTATTTACATCACAACACAATGTTTACAGTAGTGGAGTTTCAGTATTGGTAAACCTCGAGATAGCTTCCATAACAAGTGAAAAGTCTGCGTCTTGCACACAAACGCATACATTATGTGGAGTACAAGCGACTGGTGGCCGTAGTTCATAAAACTTGGACTTGGATGCCAAGGTCCCATACTTCGTTTCGAACACTTTGTGGGCTTCAGATATGGTCATTATGAGAAACCGTTTTTGCTTGTGACTTCTTTTACCGTTGCCATCTTTAACTGATTTGAAGTCTCCTTCCTGGAGCTTGCCAGGAAACGTCGTCACTTTCATAAAATTTCTCAATCTTTGCACCTGGAGGCCTGACCTGACCTGAGGACCTGACCTGCGCCCCAACCCAACTGAAGTTTGACGTCCAGGGTAGATAGTTTTAAAGGGACGATTTGGCCCAAAGACACGAATGTGTCCGAAGACACCGAGCCAAACCAAACGTCTTCGATGTTGACTGGGTGGGGGTAGGATCCGCGCGACTCCGCGTCGTCTGCTACTGCACGTAGTATCTAAGCAGTCCGCTAGGTGGCACTAAATTCGCCAGGGTAGTTATTGCCAACCTTTACAATGTAATGTTGCCAACTGAGAAAAAATTACACTAGATAATGTTACTTAGTTATTTGATTCTACGACTACTAATACTACTCCACAACACAAAGAAGTCATTACAACACACAAACAAAACCAATCAGGGTATTTAAAACAAGCATTATAAGAATAAATCTGTGTTTCTTGAACACCACTAAGTTCATGAATATCTACTCTTAAACAATAGCTTGTCAAGTAAAACTACCGTGGAGTAATATTAAAACTACGACTATTCTTTAAAACAATATGATGATAATACAGTAAAAATCAAAATAAAGCCAAAGACAAATAGAATGGAATATGTTTAGGCTTACCTTACAATTCAACAGTCTTTGTTGTCACACAAAATATTGATACACATGAAGGGAAGTTTTGACGCTGGACGTGGGCACTCGAGTCTGTTTGATAGTGATATTAAACAGATGGCGCGGTAGGAATGTCACCGCCGCCTTTGCGCTCGTTCCCGAGACGTGCGAGGCGCAATTTTTAAATAAAAAACAGTGACGACATGCCCAGGTCGTTACATTACCCCCTCAAAAGAATAATCTTTAGGGCGACACGAACTGAAGGTTCGTATCGTCGTAAAGATTTTCCATATACATATAGAAATTAAAAATATAAAAAAAAAACACACATAAAAAGACATAAAATAAGTTTTGCAAAATAACGCATGAACTAATGGAAACTGCTTACAAAAAAAATTAAAATAATTAATACAAATAAACTATACCTCTCCTGCATAATCTTTAGGGCGACCCGAACTGAAGGTTCGTGTCATCGTAAAGATTTTCCATATACATAAACAACACAGAAATAACAAACGTGTATAAAGCAAGACTGCGAAAGTAATGCGTATACTGCACAATTCTTGTTTGGAAAATAAAAACACAAAAATAGAATTATAAAATAACAGACACCTCTTAACCACAATACAATCAGTCATAGGAATGGGGCTACCATCAGTCTAAGATTACAGAGTTATTACAAATAATGGAATACATGATATAGAAAGGTTTTTACGATGATGAGGTATCGTCATGTGACCCCGACCTACATCTTTGGATAGTCGGCCGTGAAGTAACCTTTATGGATTCCTTCTTACTGGCGCTAAGGGCCTTCCGCACCAGTCGCCGACGCTCATTTCGTTTTGCCTTCTTGACCCGTCTCAGATCTACGTCTTACTTGCGTTGGTCTGCAGGTGCGGAAGGGGTAACAGGAGCGGGCCTGGGGGTATCGGGTGTCGGCGGGCGGAAAGGATCGGGTGTTATTGGTCTCTGCTTTTGGGAGGGTGTGTTCATTTACTTTTGCGTAAAGCGTGAGGGTTGGGGAGGCGGCTGAAATGGTGGCGGACTTCTGGCAGAGGACCGGCCTAATCGTTTTCTTCAAGGTCAGTGGGTCGTAGCCCTCCCTTTTTAGTGTTTCTCTGGAAGTCGCTTCAGGAGCCCTTCGGTATGCTGGGATGTCTCTCCCTAGAGACTCAAGGAGAAGCTCCCTTGCCCGGGACCGTGGTGGTGCTCTGGGTACTGCTGGTTTGTTAGCTATGGAGTTGATAGGCCTGGTTGCCATACTGAAAGGAAACACACAATGTTATATTCACCTCTCGTAAGCAACCACCTGGGCATTCCCTCCACACCTCCTAGTGGCTGTGGGAGGGGCTGGTTTAGTTTGTTTTTTGGTTTCTTCTCTTCCCTTTGTCGCGGATTTGTCGGACGGCTTCCTCCCGTGGTAGATAATTGATTGGTGTGAAGGTAAATATTGAAATCTTGTCTCTGCCATATTCTTGCCTTGCGCCTCGGTGTGTAGTACCCCATCTCTATTCTTGTGTCTGCATGAGGGTTTGTCTCGCCTCGTCGCCTTGAGGTATGATGTCTTTGATCTTGTCTAGGCCACTTCGCCCAGGTGTATTTGGTGAGAGTACATCTATGTACTCATGATGTTATAAAACTTGCTTCGCCAACGTTTGTAGTTTTCCCAGCGTCTCTGGGCGAATCTTGGGACCCCAGGTCCTTGGGTGTAGGGTTGATCATAACCACCGTTCCAACTTATGTTCCGTATTTTTATTTTTATTTTCTTCTTTTTTGTTGTTTTTTTGTTGTTGTGGTTGTTGTAAGGCCTCGTCGCCTACTCGATGTCGTATTGGACAAGATGAGTACTTCCGTATACAGTTCTCTAGATAATTATTTCTTGCTTCTCCTAATCCTGACATGTTCCCAGCCTCTCTGAGAGTTTAGAACCCTCTAAGGGTATCGCGTTCATACTAACTACTTTACTAATCTAAAACGACATAGAGAGACGTCACGCTGTAGCGCTAATAACCCAAGCGCCACTCATGCTTTGCCCCGCGTAACTTACTGAGCTGTGTTAACACTCTTCAATTTTTCGAATATTGACAGTTTTATTTAATGGATTTAGGTTGCTGATGGCCTCCTATATGCAAACGGGTCTGAATTACTTATTATTGTACTGCACATAGCGTACCTGTAGTCTCTGGTCAAGTTCCCAATTTTGTTTTTGATCTCCTCGTGGGTGCGCGCCCTGCAGTCTGCTGCCACGGAGAGATCAGACGCAATTTTCATGTACACTTTCTTGTTCCTTTTATTGGACCTCAGTTCCTCTAAATATTGATTCCAGACGTTGATTAAAATCAACACCTCATGGTCTGACCAGTTAGTTTGTCGTTTTTGTTCTTTTCCAATTTCCTCCGCCGAACAGGAACTCGCATATGAAGACATTTTAAAATTTTTTCACTTTTTTAGGTTATGATGCCGTAAACAAGGTACACCGTTCACAGCCTGCGTTATTAAAATGGCGGCATGTTCGTGTTTGCATGGCGGTGACCGGGCAATGACCTTGAAGTTAACGCAGTTAAATGCTTAACCGAGTTGTAGGAACTCAGTTACCCCACTAACTGTAGTTAAGCCTAACTGCATTCCGTTCACATAGCCTTGGTAACTGGAGTTAACGCGGTAACTACAGTTAAGGACTGTAATGTGAACAGGGTATAAGTGTTTGACTATGCTGATCCCTAGGGCTCCTATGCAATTTTTGGACTGGGACTTCTTCATGCACCTGGAGGCCTGACCTGACGGGGCGCTGCGTCCCAACCCAACTGAAGTTTGACGTCCAGGGTAGATAGTTTTCAAGGGACGATTCGGCCCAAAGACACGAATGTGTCCGAAGACACCCGAGCCAAACCGAACGTCTTCGATGTTGACTGGGTCGGGGTAGGATGCCCGCGACTCCGCGCCATCTGCTACTGCACTGTAGTATCTAAGCAGTCCGCTAGGTGGTTCTAAATTCGCCAGGGTGGTTATTGCCAACCTTTACAATGTAATGTTGCCAACCGAGAAAAAACTACACTAGATAATGTTAGTTAGTTATTTGATTCTACGACTACTAATACTACTCCACAACACAAAGAAGTCATTACAACACACAAACAAAACCAATCAGGGTATTTAAAACAAGCACTATTAGAATAAATCTGTGTTTCTTGAACACCACTAAGTTCATGAATATCTACTCTAAAAACAATAGCTTGTCAAGTAAAACTACCGTGGAGTAATATTAAAACTACGACTATTCTTTAAAACAATATGATGATAATACAGTAAAAATCAAAATAAAGCCAAAGACAAATAGAATGGAATATGTTTAGGCTTACCTTACAATTCAACAGTCTTTGTTGTCACACAAAATATTGATACACATGAAGGGAAGTTTTGACGCTGGACGTGGGCACTCGAGTCTGTTTGATAGTGATATTAAACACATGGCGTGGCGCGTGGTAGGAATGTCACCGCCGCCTTTGCGCTCGTTCCCGGCGCAACGACATGCCCAGGTCGTTACAACCTCATTGGCATCAATGTCTTCTGGGCTACTATTATATGGTCAATGAGAGTGCTTGTGGTGTTACAAATTCTGGTTGGAGAGCGTCTGTCGTTTATTAAAACCTGACGTTTCGGACTAATTGCATAGTCCATCTTGTCCATTGAGTGAAGAGACAGTCACTGAGAGAACCTACTCGATCCAGCTCTACCCAGCGACTGTGCCTCACACTGCTGTGCAATCTCCGACGTGCGAACATCCCGCGCGTGCGCGCTAGCTTGTTCTCGAACCTTCGCGATGTGCTTCGCATGTTCCGCCTGCCCGAGTTTCAAGCGCTGCAACTTAGGCTGCCACGCCCTACTCAGCTTTAATCCGTCCTCCCTATTGAAATTATCAGGTTGCATTTCAATTTCAATAGCCTCTCGTACCAAGCGGGGGCGGTAGTCTTTACTGGTAGCCAGGACACGCGTATTGTCAAAATCTATAATGTGACATTTGTCAACACTATGCTCTGCAATGGCTGACTTCTCAACATGTCCTAAACGTGCATGGCTTCTATGTTCTTTTACTCTTGTTGAGATTTTTCGTCCTGTCTGTCCTATATAAACCTTATCACACGCCCCACACGGTATTTGATACACGCCTGGTACACCTAAGGGAGGGGGTTTGTCTTTTGCTGAGTTAAATAGGGTACTTAGCTTCCTGTCAGTATTAAAGATTGTTTTTATATTGTGCTTCTTTAATAATCTAGCAATACGATCAGTGGTGTTCTCTACATATGGCAAGAAGGCAAGAGGCATCCTCGTTGCTGTCCGACTCAACTCACTTGTCGCTAGTGGCATGGCTGGTACACACAGTCTTTTTCTCCAAGAATTGGAAATGTCTCTTCTGTTATAGTTATGTTTTTCATCTGACTGACCAATCTGCAGACCTGTTAGTGTCAATCTTAAGCATTGTATGGGCCTACGTTAACGACATTACATATATTCAGTCAACATCACCGCCTGCAACATGCAGCTGGTAACTATGTTTGTAACTTTCATCGTAGTCCTACGATTTGTCACAACTAAGCTGTTTCTCGAAAATTATTTTTCGGAGTCTGCGTTAGATATTGGAAGCCACATGGCTTGCATACATTTCTTCGCAAACTCGCAAAGGACTTTCTGAGATATCAGGCCCAACAGTACACTTTCAACATAAATGCTACCAACTTTGGAATTTTCCTCGGCCAAAATCTTACAGTTTTTACAAAACTCGCTCTACATGAAGAACATCAAATCTCCCTCAAAATCATTAAAAAATGGCAAGGTTTCAAAATGCTTTTTTACCTGGTCAAAGTTCAAGTTGTGCCTACTAAGAATGTTTGTGGGGTCGAAGAGGTAACTCAGGGCTTTGAGCACACGCACTTCTTCAAATAACTTGTTGGCACCAGAACCGTCCACATATTTAGAAAGCTTCATGTGAGCCTTAGACCCACACATTTTTAACTTAAAAATAATAGTAGCCTGCAGAGTGACAGAAATGACACTCAACACAGTCTTTACCACCAAAGTAGCCCTTGCTGACAAGATCGCACTTTGTCAGAACAGCATCTAACCGTGAAAACAGTAGGTGTGCCTTGGGTGCGCACTTAGCCTGGAACTCCAGGATCGGTTGTGTAATTACTGCACAATTTTCCTTTACAAACACCGACTGCACTTGAACGCAATTATAAAAGTCTGGCGTTAAGAGTTCAAGAAGACTTGCACCCTGTGGTGATAAAGTATTCCTTTGGTTTTGCAGCAAACTTTTAATGGCCGGCAAATCATCACTCACATATTGAACAGAGTCAAACCAACTCGACCATCGCGTCAATACTGCTATTGGGTACAGATTGGGGGAAAGTTAAGGGAAAGGTGATGTTGCTTATATTCTCTCTTCAATTTTCTTGCATTTCTGAACTTTTTCTCCACTGTTTGTAGCGAACTTCAATTTCTGGGTCCTCTATGGGTTGATTGAACAAAGCATCAAAAGAATTTTTGCATGTAATGCATTCTGAAGACATACATTTAAAATCGTAAGTGTCACACACATACGTTGATAGAAACTTATCCATGTCTTGAATGTCATGATGTCTTGAATATCTTCTGGTACTACTTCCACAGTGTTATGAACAAAATTCCGCCATTGATCATCTACAATCTGAATAGCATCGCCATCCTCCTTCATTAGTCTCCACAGTGTTTGGACCCAATTATAGATTGAGGGCGGCTTTGAAACATATTTTGGGCTGAGTATGGCCAACTGCAAAAGAAGTGGGTCGTTAAAATTGTACCGTTTTTTTCATTTCTGTGCATGATGTTACCAAAAACGTGCGACAACAGACATGGTAATCGTTCAGTTGCTCATTTGAAACATTTTTATTCTCTGCATAACTCCTATGCCCATATACATTTGATTGCAAAGTGTAATAACACTGGGTTATAGTTGTAGGTTCTTTATTAATGAGTTCTCAATCAATACACAAGTACAAGTTGACGTAGGCTAGCTGATATGTTGCTACCTGATTGCGTCTCCCAGTGCACGCAGTGCTGCCAACGTCATACACTCAAGACTAAAGTCAGTGTTGACAACTTATGGTTCTTGTTGCCAACTTCACATTATTACACAAAGTAAATATTTAGAGGAATTGCATGGATCAATGAAGTCAACACTAGTTTTACGGCCATAGTCTTGTTCCATGAAGCTTAGTACAGTAGTATGTCTTTGTACGTAGTACTCATTTTTTCATGTAGTTCAGTAATGACAACACCCTCACTTATTCGTTTAAATGTACAAACTTAGGTAAGACCCATTCCATGAATGCATAGAACAGTCTGATGCTTGACTCGTTTAGTGCTATGTGCACTAGTTCAGACGCTTCCTTTCTATGTTCATGCCACTCTGCCTTAAAAAATAAACGAAGGGGTTCGCATTGCTCATTTATTCTTTTGACCACGCTTAAAAGAGAAAGCCACCTTGTTTGAGATGGTCGCAGTATATTGTGAGGCTGTACATTGCAGAACTCCTGGAATTCTCCAAACTGAGTTGGCCGCTTAGCACTGCTTTTAAAATAGCCATAAACATTACGAGCTAAATCTTCGCAGCGACGTGGTAAATGTTTGCAGGCTTCACTAGCGCATAGATGCAGCAAATGGCAGATACATTTTTGTATTATTATTCCAGGAAGTCCATGGTTAATCTAGACGCCACAAAATTATGTGCACCCATCATAGTATTACAGCCGTCGGAGGCAAATCCTACTACGTTTTCATTTGTGATTCCAGCTGAAACAAATGATTCCATCATAAGATTGTACAGTTGCTCTGCTGTGGCACCTTTGTTAGCACCATCTGCGTCTGCTTTAGAAAAGACTTGGACAAGCTTCCAAAATCTGGTTTCGATCCGTCCACTATCTTCGTCAAAAAAACGCATACAAATCGCCATTGTTCTGATAGTACCCACGTCCGTAGACTCATCACTTAGGATGCTAAACTTGTGAGTTTTTAAACAGCTTGCCAGTTGCCAGTTCCTCGGCGCCGCACTTACCAATTACATTTTTTACAATGCTAGTTGCTTTAGTTCGACCCATCGAGATGTTCTGCGCAATTTTAAAATCGGGAAAACATGATTTTAAGAGTGGAGTTAGGTGGTCGGCCGCTCTCATGGCAATATTATGTTCAGCTAGAAATGCAACTAATTTTATTTCTGCAGCTTTGCTAGAATCCGAAATTGGGTTGGCATTTTGGGCGTTGATGGTTTGAAAGATTGTTTTTTGGAAAGTACTTAATGACTTACCGTATTCTTTGTGTTTCTTGCCTTTCTCGTGTTTTTTTAATGACGGTTATGTCTGCGGTAAACTCCGTTTTGCATGCGATGCATTTTACACGAGTTGAATCTCCTACAAACAAAGTAAGTGTAAACTAACATCTATCTGTACAATTAAAAAATTGCTTTACTACTGTAAATGCTAGCCACATAGCGATAAGATGACACATAAGATTTATTATTATTTATAACAGTTATTCCCTCCAATTCTTAGCCCAACCAATGAGAGGTGACCTTTCATAAGTTTGGCCGATGGTAGCGATCCTAGTAAAAACTGTTAGGGAAATACGTTCTTACCGTCAACTGGGGCTACTTTATACCAATTTTACCTTTAAACTTGGATAACATTTGATACACTGCATGAAATAGTTTTGTTTTTTCTATTTTTTCTAAATATCTTACCTATGTAATGGATAAAAAAATATAAATACTTTTGCTAAAGTTACCCCATGGTATGAGGCAACTTTATACCTATATGGGTCATTCCTCGTTAATTGGAATTTTTCACACACAAACAAAAATAAACGTGATGTCGGAAATGGACGAAATTTGGCATGCATGTTAAGGATGGTACATATAATACAAATAAATAATCAGCAAAACTCAAACGTCATTAACTTTTTATTAATTAGCCTTTCTAATTAGGTGAAGTCACGGAATGGACAATAAAGCCACGGAATGGTCAATAAAGCCACGGAATGGACAATAAAGCCACCAAAATGACATAACATTTAATTAATAACATAAGAGTAATATTACCAACTACAAATCACTAATGTAGCTCGATTGCATGATGGTTCTTATTGCAATAGATAACACAAAGACATTTAAAACTCAAAATTTCATCTCGGAAGACATGAACAAATGACAATGGTCATTCAAAGAAATGGTAATTGTTCATGAAATTTGACATGTCTTTGCATGTCAAAGAAGCAGTAGACTTGTGTGTGTAGAGCTTATAATTTAGATGTATCCTGACGTTATCATGGAAAATCGGAAAAACAGAATTGCACTGCTCGATTGCCCCATGGAATAGGGTTTGATATTTTCTTCTTAATGAATTCGCGTGGATAGCAGCATACGTCAGTTTTTGAGGTCGGCCACTTAAATCTATTCGCGGAAGAAGGTTCCATGGCATTTACATAGATTCCATCATTGTCAATCTTTATTATTTCTCCTGGATATAATAGACCATCATATTCCACAGCAACCCAGGTGCCGACACTAATAGAATCTAGAACATAACTAACAAAATATATTTGAAAATGATCTATTCAGTACGGTAGGCTTAGGCCTATACCTAGGCCAAGCTGGCATTTAATGTAATAATATATAAATAAATAAAAATAAAACATACCATCCTTAATGGATAGATCCGAGTTGTTGAACGGGTTCCCTGATGCTCTTCTCATTGAAGTGAAAGCCGAGGTGCTTCAAGTACCGGATAGCGCGGCGGATGCGATCCGGGTCCTCTGCCGCAATCAGCCAATCATCCAGGTATGCCACGCAGAAGACGCGAAACTTGTCTTCCACATCGTGGAGGACAGTTGTCGCTATCTTCTGCATGGCATAGGGGGAAAGGCTATGCCCCATGGGTAGGGACATACAAAAATGGTAAATAAAAACCTCCAAAAGCGGTGTTAAAAATTTGTGAAAACGGTGAATAAAAGCGGTAAATAAACCTGCAAAATACTAAAAGCGGTGTTAAATTGCGGTAAAAAAATACATAAAAAGCAGGGAAAATTGTAGGAAAGTAAAATAAAATGAGCTCTATGGTAGTAGTAATGTACGGCATGTTTTATTACAACATTGTCAACTGAAAGTGTGAGCCAAGTTACAAAATAGCATCTAGTAGGCCTATACAAATGAAGGTTGACGACTTGGGAACGTTTATGTCTACAAAATCATGACAAACATTAAATGTATGTAAGTAAGAAGTATCAAGCCTTGTTTCCAAAGTACGACACCAACATGATTTCCAGGTTCTCAGCTTTTAAGTTGGTACGCAGGTCAGTTAACACATGTCCATACGATGAAAACGCACGCTCGCTGTCCACGTTCGACGGTGGAATCCAGATTGCTCGAATACTTTGTTGCACAAAGTGGGCGTGATCCTCTTGCAGGGAGAGTAGAACTTGGATGACATCCACCTTTTCATTGGTCCTTACTACCGCAGCTACCTTTCTTTGGAAGGCCATATATCCCTGAAAAAAATTGTGCTGGGTAACTTCTTTCAAAAGTGGCACCTTTTTCGCCATTGCATGTAGGTTCTGATTTACGATATTGGTAGCAATGTTCCGTACATCGAACATTGTGCCAATGCTTGACACAAAAACCTTCGCTGAATCTTCAGCTATCAAGCGAACAAGTTTTGTGTGCGATTTCAAGCCGACAGCTTTAAGGGTTTGAACCATTGCCAAGCGCTTTATTTGCGAGCGCATAGTCAACCCTCGACAATTCCACTCGCAAGCTCGCAATTTGCGAGTGAAAATTTGTTGCTTGCGAGTTAGACATTTTCCACTTGCAGATTGAAAATAAGAGCTTTTAAAATATCCGTTTGTAGACCTACAATACGCAGACATTCATTACTAAAACATTTTCTAATATGTTGTCTTATTTCCCAATACTCTCCTTTGTAATACCACCCGAAAACAGCCGCCGTAACACGAAGCGTCGAAGAAGTCAAAACGGTTGTTGACCTCGAACGTAGTTTGTATCTTTGCTTGCCCGTCCTATCTCCCACTAGCAATACACATACACAGCGCCTGCGTGTCTGCCTGCCCTACCCCGCTACCCGCACCCTACAATCCCTTCGCATCACTGGCCAATGAAGGAAGGAATAATTATCAAGGTCAATCCTGTCGTCCAAAAATAGCATGTGTGGAGGACTCGAGGTGGGGGGTCTAACCTAACTTGCTCCTAAAAAAATAACTAAGTTCAGTCTTGTTCTAGCCGTGTCACTTTGAGAGTTCGTGATTTACAATTACAGTTTGCGTGTACAGTGGCATAAGTGTGTAATAGTGAATAGTGTTATTAATGTTACAAAATGAAACAGTCAAACATTCTTGCTTTTTTCAAAAAAAGTGGGCCTAGTGCAAATGAAGAACAGCCAGTTGCCAGCACGAGTGATAAAAGTGAAACCAGTGGCAGTGTGAGTGAGCGCGACGAACCATTGGCTGGTCCTTCTAGGCCTACCATTGTTGGAACTGAAACTGAACCATCACGACCAAATTCTAAATCTAAGATAAAAAAACAAGGTATTTTCCGTCAGCAGTGGAACCGGGATTATATGTGGCTACAATTCAATACTGAAAGTGAAGTGGTAACGTGTGCTGTTTGTTCAAAAAATAAGCAACTATCCACTGTACTTACTTGGTTTTCCAGGTCCATATAAAAAAGAAACATTTGTATGGCACTGCAAAAGTAAAACCCATTGTGATAGTGTGGTTTTAGATGCTGTCAAACAAAATCCTGCAAGTTCAGAGTTAGCGAAGTGTGTAAAGAAAATGGACAAAACTATGTTTGAGCACCTTACTAATTTATTTCAAATTGCATATTTCCTCGGAAAAAATGAAAAACCTTTCACTGATTTCCCGCGTCAAGTAGTTTTGGCTCGGAGGCTAAACGTGAATATTAAGGAACAATATGTCACTGACAAGTATTGCGCACAATTTGTCGAGTACATTGCACTAGATCTGCGAGATTCGGTCATCGCAAAGGTGAAACAATCAAAACACTTCAGCGTCCTAATTGATGGCTCAACTGACAGGTCGGGTGACGACAATGCTGACGTGTATGCTAGATATCTCTACGAGGGAGAAATCAGAGAAGACTTTTTAGGTCTCGTTACTCTAAAAAGTGGTACCTCGCTAGCCTACTATGAAGCGTTGACAGAGTTTTTAGACTCGACACAAATAGAATGGCGGCGTCCAAACTATCTAGTTAGTTTAGGGACCGATGGTGCATCTAGTATGGTGGAAAATAAATCGGGCCTTATAACTTTGATGAAGAAAGATGTGCCGAACTGCATTAGCATTCACTGTGTTGCTCATAGATTGCAGTTAGCAATTTTAGATGCAACGTCAAAGCTAACGTACTTGACAGACTTTGATAAAATAGTGAAAAACATTTTTCATTACTATCGCGGGTCCAACAAACGACTGCAAAGCCTGCGCGCTACAGCATCCACCTTGGAGTTGGAAATAGTAAAGTTACGTGACATTCACTCCATTAGGTGGGTGACGAGCAAGAGCGAAGCAATGCGAGCTCTACAAAAAAACTATGTTGCTGTTGTCGTTAACCTGGAATCTATCGCGTCGGACACTTCCACGGCTGGGAGTGCAGTCGCTAAAGGGATAGTGTTGAAAATGCTATCATTCAAGTTCGTTAAAACACTTCACTTTCTAAGAGACCTGTATTCACTGCTAGACCCCCTGTGCAAGCTCCTCCAATCCAAAGAGCTTGTACTGTCTCAAGTTAACAATAAAATTACCGTAACCGTCGATAATCTCGAAATCTACGTTAACAACGAAGGCCACCAAGTTTAACATTTTCTATCGAGTATCGAACATACCGGTGACAGCGTACAATTTCATGGTTTAAAACAAACACAAGTAAAGCAAGGCGAAGAACAATACCAGCTGCTACGGAAAGCTATTCTCACCAACACCTGTCACTATTTGCGGGAAAGATTACAATCCGCAGAAAATCCTGTTGCAAAGAACTGTCATATTCTAGACCCCATGCAACATCCGCCTGACAATGAAGCTAGTTTTATTTCGTACGGCAACGATGAAATCGTAAAACTCGGAATACATTTTATGTTAAACAGTAACATTAGTGGCTACGCTGAAACCCTTATATCCGAGTGGATGGAATTTAAATATACTACGCGGCATCTTAAACTTGATACGCAAGGATATATTAAAAAACTGGAAGCATATCCAAAACGATATCCCTTATTACTTGAAGTATTGGAGGCTGTCGCCTGTGTTGCAGTTTCAACCGCATCGTGTGAACGAGGTTTCAGTTTTGTTAATCGCATAAAAACAAAACAAAGACTAGCATTAGACACTGCAACTTTGCGTGATCTTTTACAACTAGCTGTAAATGGGCCACCTCAAGAAATTTACGACCCCAGTTCAGCTATTGACAGGTGGTATTTCACAGCTCCTGGACAGAGGCATGTCCGTGGACATAAAAGGAAGTTGGCGGCGGCTGATGTATAGGTATGTAATATGAATGTATTTTATTTTTCTAAATCCCCCCCCCCCCCCCCCCCTCCTGCCCACCCTCCCGCCCGCCCTGCCGGCGGCGGCGTGGCTGATGTGTTGTCGCGAGTGGAAATATTAATATGCGAGTGAGTAACGTGAAGAATTGTCGAGGGTTGCGCATAGTGCGCAGCTCGCTCTGGGTATTTTCGCTAAAATTCCCATTGCTCACAATCAAGAAGCCATCTTGAATATCGGACAATCGTGATGAAACTTTGTGAGCAAATGGGTATTTAGCTCCTTCTAGCACTGCAATCATATCAATGACTGGCTTGCAGTGGTCCGTTAGGAATATTGCAGAGCACTTGATGGCAGCAATTTCGTCCGTGTTCACGCTCTTGAAATATTCGATGGCACTCCCTCCTTCTTCTACTTCTTTCAGGTACTCTACCAAGTCTTCCAAGTATTCAGCAATGTATTGAGTCGAGTTAAACCACGAACTCCAACGAGTCATCACCGGGGCTGGGAATAAGACTGGCTTCTTCTCACCATTGACATACTTCGATTTTAGAAAGGATATGTATCTGTGTTTACGCTTCAGCGTGTTTTGGAATGCTGACTTTGTTTGCTGAACACATGTATTCAGCGCTGACAACTCTGCAGACCACAAGCTTGCAACCAGATTTAATTTATGTGCCCAGCACTGTACATGGACAAGATGATCAGAAAAAATAACTTTCAATGCATCTACACACGTTGTCATGTATCTTGCGGAGTCTGTAGTTACACTGACGACATTCTCAAATTTGATTTCAAACTCATTTACAACATTTAGAATTGCTCGCGAACACTCGGCACCTGTCCACTTCTACCACATTTCCACTTCTACCTAGCAACATTTCTGATCTTAGGTTTTCCGATTCCCGTTTTTCTTGAATTGCAGCGTACTCTTCTTCTGTGTAGCGCGGCTCATAACGATATGGCTTCGCGCCTGCCATAGCTATGAATGAATGTACGCCAAGCGTGAGCTAGGCTACCACCCCCCCCGTTCGGCTGACCGGAGTCACGCGCTTCTATAGCATGGGGCAGGTAGAGCGCAGAGAACTCGTGAGCCTGTGGACCGATTTCGATGATTCTTTTTCTGTTGTTGTACTAACGTTTCTTTGATGACACGTAGAAAAGTTTTATCAAACCCCTACTGGGCCTTTAAGTCAAGCTTTGCCGCCCACCAGTGTGGGCGTAGGCATCGCAACGCCTTGCCCGCGGACAGCAGAGAAAACTTAGGCACAATCACATGTTCGGTATTAGGTTAGCAAGGTCATTACCAATATTAACGAAGTAGTTATTAAACTCATTTGCCACCTCTACTGGACTTGTTATTTTGCCGCCATCTTTCTCTATCGATACACTGGGGTCAGACTTGGATCCTACTTTATTGTATAGTATTTCATTCAATGTTTTCCATGTTTTTTTTAGAATCTTTCATGTTTTTATCAAGTAATGAGTTATAGTAAGTGGCTTTCTTTAAACGTATTTCTTTAGTTACCTTGTTTCTGATAAGTTTAAACTCACTGTACTGAGGTTCGGCAAAATTGTTTTTTTTAGCTTCTAGATATTTTTTATCCCTATTATTCATTAGTGAAATGAGCCTCCCATCCATCCAAGGACAGGTTGTATAGTCAATAGGACTTTTCTTTTTTAGGACTGTACATTCTTGTATAACTATTAATTTTACTCTGAAACTCTTCATACATAAATTCAGCAGGCGTGGACTCATCCAAAGTGATTGGCGAGTTAGTTAGGCGATTTTCAAGTTTAGCATAGTCTATTATGGGGATTGTGAGTTTACCTTTCATTTTGTCATGAGTGGATCTCTTTAAAACCTCTACTATCAGCATATCATGGTCAGATAGACTACTAGTTACGTTAGATATAGCAAGTGGGGAAATTTTAGAATTGCTTAATATATGATCTAAGATATTTGAAGATTGAGCAGATACTCTAGTAGGATATTTTGAATTTGTTATAAAGAAGTCATTGCCATTAATAATGTCTAGGTACTCTTTAGTGTGTGTGTTAGTTTTAGCAGAGGTGGGCCCTACATCTATGTTCATATCTCCAGCTAGGATACCAAATGTGTTATAGCTGTCAAGTATAGAATCAGCGAGGGTTAGAAAATCAGCTTGTGTGGTAAACTTTGGGTTATTAGATCGGTATACTGCCTCAATAATGAACTTAGATATCCACGGTAGATTTGTTAGTTCTGCTTGTATATAGCTATTGTCATCATCACTGTACCTGTGTGAGATGATGTAGTCCAGGTGTTCTCTAATGAAAATCCCAACTCCACCACCTTGCCTGTTTGGACGACATGAAAATTCACTTCGGTAATGTGGGATATTATAGTATGGAGCTTCATCTGCTGTTAACCATACTTCCGTTACTATGATTACTTGGAACTGAGTCTTTGTACTAGATAGTAATAAGTTTAATAAATCTAACTTGGTACCACGTATGCTTCTTGCATTTAAATATAAGATTTTGAGGTTATTTGTGTTTTTTTCTGGGAAATCTGCCAACGAGTTAAGCTTTGCTAAGGTTATGCTATCTGGCATTGTTCATGCCTATAAAGTGAACAATGACTTACACACATATATATATAGTTTAACACTTATTTAACTTATATAGTTTAACAAATTCAACCTTCTCCTAGGTAAGGTGACCATATTTTCAAATCGAAATTCCGGGACAAACACAACTTTCGGCGACAACAATGGGGGGGGGGGGGACGCCCTCCACAACAGCGCCGCAGGCAATTTAAAAAAAAGTATGTTTTTAATGTGGTTTTAAGCGTTTTAGAATGAGTTTAGAGTGAGTTGATTTTTTATGTTTTTTACTTTTAGGATGCTCTTTAATGTCTGATCGTCCCCCGTGCGCGACAGAAAATGTGGATTGACACTGACTGCAATGAACGTCGGGATCGTAATTTGCCCGCAATTGCTTTAAACATGGGAAGTCTTCTTGTAACTCACTGTTACATTAATAAATTTACACTTCCTTTTTGGTGGCGGCATTGACGCAGCACAAACAAACACACACAGTATCAAAGTTCAACGGCGACTAATGACAAGCCAAATACAAGAACCTGTGGGAGGCGGCGAGTCAAAGCCTAGGCAGTAGGCTGACGGTAGGGGGTAGGGCCAGGGGTAGGGTAGGCCGGTCAGCTGATATGGTACCGGTAAGCTACGTGTACAGCCGCCATCACAAGTAACTCAATATATCACGCATTTTGTTGTAATACTTGCCGCGTCGATAATTTCCGGGACATTAGAAACGTGTATCACAATTCCGGGACATTTAAGTGCTTTTCAAAAAGTCTTCGGGACGCCGGGACAGAGTGTAAAAAAACGGGACTGTCCCGGGAAATCCGGGACGTATGGTCACCTTACTCCTAGGTCACCTAAGGACTGGAAGTTGGATAAATGAAATGAGAAAGTAAAAAAGATAATCTATAATCTAACTCTAGGGATATGTACTACATTTAGCTTAGCCTAAGTAGGAACTAGCTACCGTGAACGATGGCTTTTGTAGTCGTCCTAGGTTCATGTTTGTGTCATCCTTAACCTAATTTGGAGGTGGATCTAGGCTTGCCAGTTCAGCTGTACTGTTGACATGGAGTTTTCTGCGGCCTTCCTTGATCACGGTTGTGCCATCTGCTGTCCAGACATTTTTCAGTCCATATCTTCCCACGCCGCCTTTGGCTGTCTTTGTTGTATGGCCAGATGCCAGTGCATGAAAATGATGACATGATATTGGTTGGCGTCAGGGCTGGCTCGTG